>VHZZ01018071.1:1342-14146 GCA_009801015.1 Silene noctiflora
ACTGATCTGAACTGAACTGAACTTAATGGAGCTGAACTGAACTGAACTGAACTTAATAGAGCTGAACTGAACTTATAAGAACTGAAATTAAGTCCAAAAGAACAGGGCCTAAGTGCTTTAGTCTTGTAACATGGTGTTTGCTTCAACAATATAAAAAGTAAGTAAATTAGTATTGGTTGTCTTAAGTTTTATATCAATTATATATTTTTTTTCAAGAAAAGAAGAATATCCTGTGGTGGACGGATGGCGGGTTGGATTTAGCTTCATCCATCATCCATTAGTTTCATCCATCATCCATTTATTTCGGGTTTTCGTCCGTCCATTTAAATCGGGTGGATGGATATTTAGCGTACGTGGGTGAGATTGACACCCCTATGCTGCGTTGGCGGTCGGAGGGAGTTAGCGCCAAGGAGTAACCGTAGGAGGAGTGATGGTTGGAGGTAGGACCGCCGACGGTCGACGGAGGAGTAATGAACGGAGGGAGAAGAGATGAATTGAGATTTGTTTTTGGAATTAGGGTAAGAATTAAGGTGTCTTAACCCTTACAAACAAAAGGATGACCTGTTGTGAAGGCTGCCCGTTGCCTTAGAGTGTTATTGGATCAATAAGGATCCCCTGTCCCGCTTTTGTGTTCCATTTTGTGTCTCACTCCATACAGATTTTGACACCATCACATTTTGCCAACACATTAACATATTTATTGTATATTTTTTATTTGCAAAATGTGATGTTTCAAAATGTGTATGGATACCCAACTTTATTAACTTTATCATTTTCTCATTCATTTTCCTCTTTATTAACTTTCTCAATTGAGTTTCCTCTTTATTTCCTGAACTGTCCAAAGTTCCTGCATAAACATAAACAAACCAATCCTATCAATGGATACCTAACTTTACTGTTGATGATAGTATAATAGACATAAACTAATCGCCCTTCAGCTCTTCAGTTCGCTTGTAATATTGTTCGTGGATGAATGTTCGTCTTTTTCTTTCTTTTTTCTTAAAATCTGGAAGTTTCAGCAATAAAGAGGAAGAAAAAATAAAAAAAATTGGAGAGAGAATGAAGAAATGAAGAGGAAGAAGAAGAAGAAGAAATGAAGTAACGAAGAATTGAAAAGGGTAGAAAAAATGAACAAGGAACCAGAAAAAATAGAAAAATGGTGGACCCACATGTGACCTGTTGAAAAACCGGTTGTATCAGGTCAATTATGGGATGAGTTCAGTGCAAGTTAAATGATGCAATAGTTAAGATTATTCTCACTTAATATGAGAAGAGCAGGCATATAATGGATTATTCCCATAAAATAACCCTAATTTAAATTAGTTAACCCATAAAATGGATTATTCCTTTAAAAAAACCCAAATTATTATAAGAGAAAATTGTTGATTACAGCCTTATAAAACCCACTTTTTGAAAGTTACAGCCTTATAATTTTTTTTTTTGAAAATTATAGCCATAATATTACTTCTGATCATAAATTACGGTCAAAACATTAACTCCGTCGGGAAATTGCTGCCAATTTGAATTTTTGTGACTTAAGTTCATTTTTTAAGACCAAAATACCCTTSTCTTCAACCTTTTGYCCTTRTGTTCATCCCCAAATCAGATTTCACACCTCCATTTCTCTMTAATTCTTCATTTATTCAACAACATCACCTAATCTAATTCACTCCTTTCTTCAAATTCTACCCTAATCAATTTAATTGAATTCTAGTTCTATTATTTTCATTTTCTCTAAAAGTTAATTAATGTTCTTCATCATCAATTTTCCCCAAATTGAAAATAATTAGGGTTCTTCAATTTTCCCCAAATTGAAACCCTGAAATTCGATTCAATCAATTGAAAAACAACAAATTGGGGAATGTCTCTCTAATTCTTCATCTCTTCAACAACATCACCTAATCTAATTCACTCCTTTTCTTCAAATTTTATCCTAATCGATTTAATTGAATTCTAGTTCTATTATTTTCATTTTCTCTTAAAATTAATTAGTGTTCTTCATCATCAATTTTCCCCAAATTGAGAATATTAGGGTTCTTCAATTTTCCTCAAATTGAAACCCTAAAATTCAATTCAATCAATTGAAAACAACAAATTGGGAAAAATATAATATTTACATAAACACTACCAAGAGAAAATAGATTTGGGGAAATTTTGGGGAAAATTTTAGAGAATAGGGGTGAGGTAAATGATAGGTAAATTGAAAAAATCCGGTAAGTAAGCAAAGAAATAGGCAAGGGTATATTGGTCAATTTTTGACAAAATTGACCGGAAATATCATGGTGGTGCAATTTTTAAAGAAAAATAATATTACCACTGTAATTTTCAAAAAAAAAATTATAAAACTATAATTTTCAAAAAGAGGTTTTTATAAGACTGTAATCAACAATTTTCTTATAACACAATTTTAGGGTGGGTATAAAAAGTCAAAAGCATTGTAGACAAATATTGGGAAGGAAAAGAAAAGAGAAAGGGAAATTGGGTGCAAAATGTGGAATGTCGGGAGGTGATTAGCAGAACGAGGAGGTGAGTACTGCAAACAAGGACGAAGGAACGAAGGACCTTGGCATCTCGGCATCTGAAATATTGTATCTGGCGATGTGGGAATCTGTGGCATTAACGTTGGCAGCAACTGCTGGTAATAACATTGGCAAAGTCTTGCAAAAAAAGGGCACTCTTATTTTACCTCCTCTCTCCCTTAAGCTCAAGGTTCTATTTCTATTCTCTTTTCTTCTTTTAATTTGACTTCATTTTGGGATTTTAGATTCTGCAGCTCTTGTATCATGAACAATTTTAGAATCATAACCCTTGTTTATGATGGGGACAATTCTTCCTTCACCAATTTTAGAATCATAGCCCATGATTGCATACTTCAATGTATGCGCCCCCCGAGTTTTGAGTTTTGAATAATGGGGATTATTGATTGAAACACAGGGATTATTAATTTACGGATAATGGAATGGTAGTCGAAATTTGGTCTCACATTGGATACCATTATGAGAAAAATGTCCCCAAGATTGGTTATCATTGTTAGCTATACTGTGTTTAACAAGCTGCATTGTTAAAGGATCATAGATGTAGTGTGTTCTAGCAGTGGTCATAATATTTTTGTTTACTTGTATGCATCGGATGGCTATGTATATGTCCCATTGGAATATCATTTCAAGATCATCTGCTGCAGGATGTTGTAATCATTTAGGGGTGAGAGGACTCGTTCAATCAATTCTGTGAAATAGAATCGTTTTACATGATCATCTCACTGGTGCTACTTGTGAGTTTTGAGTAAGGTTTGGGTAAGTCCGTCC
Organism: Silene noctiflora; assembly: GCA_009801015.1. Lineage (NCBI taxonomy): Eukaryota > Viridiplantae > Streptophyta > Magnoliopsida > Caryophyllales > Caryophyllaceae > Silene > Silene noctiflora. The sequence continues at coordinate 4,648 of VHZZ01018071.1, forward strand.
TGGAGTATACTGTGAGAAAATGTGGTGAGGTTTGATAAAGAATAAATTTTCAATTTTATAAGGTCCCCAAAGCTTTTGATAGTTTTGATACTTCTGGAATGTCAACATGCGTTACCATAACTTTTTATAGGATGGTCTTACACTCTGTCACTCTGATTACATTACCCAAAACTTTATTACGAGTTTCTCGGGCGACTACTTTTGAAACGTGTTAAGTTTGATTGGCACACTACTCATTAAGCTCTTAGTCTTACTATTAAAAAGTGAACTCTTGAAACATGAGCCATTCCTCGTACATCTATTGGACGGACTGAAATTCTATTTTCATTTTTAGATACTCTGTTAAATATCATTCTTTAGATACTTAATCTTTGAACAGCATCCCCATGCATATTCAGATAAGTGATGATTTTTTCCTTGTTTATCTGGCACTTGATCTTTTTTTTTTTGCTCGCTGTGGTATGTTGCCTGCATCTAAAGTTTGTACCACACTTCCTTCTTATTGTATATATATTTTTTCATTTGATTGGAAAAAAAGGCAAAAGAAAAGAGTGAAAATACTTTGTTCTGTTATCCAGAGGAAAGTTACTTACTTATCTACTCTGTCTAAATTGTTGACTATCTTGTTTGATGTGGCGGGATGTCAATTTAGTAATGAATTTCCATGCTTCTATCATTCAAGCATTTGTAGAATAACTATTATTTTCTCATCTCTGATGATAGGTGATCAGGGCGTATGCATTCAACACAGCTTGGATCACTGGCTTCCTGTTGGATATTGGTGGCGCACTTTTGATGTTGAGGGCTTTGTCTCTTGCTCCTGTAAGTTTGACGAGTACCTTTTAATTTCTACATGCTAAAATAGGGCATTATTTTAATTTGTAATTAAAGCACTGCATTTGTAATCTTTTATAGCAATAGGGAGAAATAGAACTCAGTTTTTGGTACCTATGATAGGACTCATAGGAGTATATAAATTCGGCAATTATTTATCTGTGGAGTATGCTTATGACCCAGGATATAAGATAGACAATTATTCATTGGCAGTTGTTACTCTTTTTTCTGGCTCACTTACATGACAGTTTATTTAGTTATCTGTCAACTATGGTGCTGATTGTTGATGTAGTTTCTGTGAAGTTTATGGTGGAAATGGATATTAGGAGGACAATAAGATTATGTGTGGTGCTCCTGCATTTTTTGTTTTGTTATAAGCAATTTTCTTTTCAGTATTTACATCTCATCCTTCTTATAAGAGACTTAAAACCTGTTTTAGAAGAGCTTGCAAAGTGTTTTAACATATTCACCTGATTCAGATAAATTCGAACCAATTCAGATAGAGTCTGGGACTTGCTTCTTGCATCTCCCTTGGTCTTTGTCTTAATTAATTCAAAATGTTTTACTGAAATGACATAGAGAGTCGTTGCCATTTCATAAGTTGTTGCAAGCAATAAAAACTTGTAAAGGGTTTGGCATTGTAGGAAATGCTCTTAGTCGTTTTTTTCCTCTAACGTATCGATGCAGTATTAGTCTCGAAATGCTTTTTCTGATTTTTTTATTAAATTTATAGCTTGTTCTGTCACATGCTCATTCTGTGATGCTCAGACTCTTCACCTAACCCTTCACCTAACCCTGTGGATCCGGTGGACAGGATCCGGACACGGATCCGGACATGGATCCCTTGACGGATCATTCTATGAGTAATCGGATCCTTCGGTGTGAGAGTGTTTTGTTCTTACCCTTTGTTTTGTACAGCATCCCTATATTAGGAGTGATCTTGACATGAATTTAATGCTGTAATCAAGTCTTCATTCATGTTAAACATGAAGAAACTACTTTTCCTTTCTTTTCTTTGATTTTTTTAACTAATAATCAATTTTTTCAGAAAAACTAAAAATTGGCCTAGTCCAAATTTAAATTTGGATCCTCGTATCCGAGTCCTTGTTTTTGACATTTCAAGGATTCGACACCCGTGTTGGATCCTCGTATCCAAGTCCGAGCATTAATATGCTCATATGCTGTTCCGTTGGACAAGATTTTTAAGCAAAAGCCAATTGAGTCTTTTAACTTTATCTGTTAATCTTGAAACTGCCTTTTGCTCAGTGTTTTGTTACTAGCTCTGGGCTATGTTTTTTTTAGTATGCTTTATTGTTACACCTATTTATTAATAACTTTTTTTTGGTATACCACGCCTATTGCTTATCAGAGTTTGACATTTTTTCTTTATCGTGCTTGTTAAAGCATTTTACTCTCCTAAAAAGAAGATGTTGTAATGAATTATGACACCTTTTGACTATTTCCTCAGGTTTCTGTCATCCAGCCTGTTTCTGGATGTGGACTCGCCATCCTCTCCATTTTCTCACACTTTTACTTGAAAGAGCATATGAATGCTGTAGATTGGATGGGAATAGCATTGGCTGGCATCGGTACAATAGGTAATGTAAGCCTAAGCAGTCCTTTTGTATGAATCACTGCCTTAACAAAGGGCTTGGGGCACAATAACACATCTTTAGTTATGACATTAATGCACAGTGCAAGTCTCGGTCAATCTACATATTAGTACACATGCTCAACTGCTCGATTTTTGTGGAAAGACAGTTCAGCCTTTTTCTCTACTATATTATATGTACAGGTTTAAGAAGAATTGACACTACGTAAGTAAGTAGCACATTACTGTTATAAGGATTACATCTTTCACTTAGCATTTCAATTTTCAAGAAGATATAGTAATTGGCTTTCTATTGTATGAAACTATGAATGATGTTATTGACTTAGATATTGTCCCAAACAGAACCCTTTATTTGCATGGATTGTGATTATTGGCTAAGACCATAGCTTTATATAGTTTTAAGGAACCTAGGAAATAGGAATGTCAGATTTGATAATGTTACTTTAGATGGAAGAAAAAGAAACTGCTAATTCCTTGCAAAACTCTCATTGTTGCTTCATTTATACTCCCTCCTTTCATTCATATTGCCTCATTTGATTTTGGTGGCCAAAAGACATCTAATTTGACCAATCTTTTTCGCAATATGTAATAGTTACAACTTTATAATAGGTTAATATCAAAATACTTGTTTTAAAAAATTAAAGTGACAAAATTTATGTTGTACTTTTACATATATCTAGAAAGATTTATGGTCAAAGTTGACACTGGGTGTCTACCCAATCAAATGAGGGAAAAAATGGGATGTATGTATAGGATGGAGGTAGTGTTATAGAAATGTAAGTTTTTGCGTTTTGAAAGAGAAGTCCTTTTGGTTATAAGGGGGGCATGTTTTTTGTTACGTGGAAAGACACTCAGAGTTGCCATTAACCTGCCATATATTAATTTAAGCCAGATCCTTTGTGGTAATTTTATAATATAGTACTAGTTATGTGCTTGATGAGTTGATGGTATGCCATATGCTGCTAACTCCCTATACTGAATAAGTTTCTGTATTGTCTAGGAGTTGGTGCAGGAGGCGAGGAACAAAAGGCTTTCCCTATCTCTGTCTTTCACTTACCTTGGCTAGCTGTTGCTGTTGCCATTGTGTTTGTAGGTACCTTGCTCTGAGCACCTACTGATATCTGTTTTCTTTTCTTATACTCCCTCCTTCCCATTTATACTGTCTCCAAGTCTCTGTTTGGCGTCGTTGGTTATCGATGTAAACTACCATTAATTTCTCTCTCTATCTTTCTATATACATATGCGCGTAGAGATACAAGGTAGAATTTATCATGTTTGAAAAATAATTACATTCTTATCGTAATTTATAAAAGGTTATACACGTAGTCGTAGACTCATAGTTATTGTACTCTCTCCCTCTCCCAAAGTAAGGTCCGCACTTTCCATTTTAGGCAATCTCACAATAAGGTTCCCACTTTGCTTTATTCCTTTTTGGTCTTTTATTTGTGGTTACCATGATTTGTGGCCCTACATGTTTCTCAGCCTGCATTTTCCTCCACCCGTTCTTACCCTCCTTAAATTTTGTGACCAGGAAGGTATGGACCTTATAGAAAGACAAAGGGAGTATATTTTGAGAAATTAATGGTGAAGGACAAAGTGATCGAGGGAGTATTACTTTTAGTGTGTGTTTGGCCTTGCTTTTCAAAGTGTTTTTGGACTTAGAAACACTTTTTGGCCAAACATATCATAAATTTAAAAGCTAATAGTAGATTCTCAAAAGCTCAAATACCAAGTTTTTGCCCATAAAAATAGAAACATCAATTTGATGTTTCTGTTTCTTGAAAACTACTTTTGAAAAATTAAGCTTGAAAAATAGAAACTCATTTTAAGCAAACTAGGCCAAAAATGCTCTTAGTTTAAAAAATAATATAAGTTGGACAAACTGTCAAGTATATGACACAAAATGATCCTCGATGCATATACATCAATGATCATCGGAATCCTTTTATGAATTATTGCCAATGTAATTGACGTTGTGGACGGATACTTAACAGGCATCAGATGTTACTGCCTGCATGTATGTAATGCTGTAGACCATATGCAGTGTTTATATATGATCAAATTTAGTAATAGCGAGACACTGAATTTTATAAACTTGTAGCAAAATAAAAATGGTGGCCATCATAGTCATTCAGAGATATGTTGTTTGTCAAGAAACGACCACCAAGTCATATCATATCTATGAGATGGTATGAACAAATCCACAATTGCATCACATCAGTTACAATCCCTGGACTGAAGATGGTAATTTAGTGGAAATATATTGCTGCATGTTACGTTTGCTATTTAAACTTTTTACTTGCCTAAGTTAGCTCTGACACTGCGCTTTATTTTAAACTTCATGAAATAATATGATTGCTCACAGGTAATTTTGAATGGATGGCTTCGGATTTACAGGCGGCAAAGAAGAGAACAAGAATTGGTATCTAACTTAAATATTGTTGTTTCTCTTATAAAATGTTAGGAGTATAGTGGAAGGTTTTCAAAGTATTTCATTTTTTTCAAATTGCTTTTTGTAGATGCAATCTGAAGTTGTCGAAGAAATTATATTGGGTTTGGAGTCCGGCATTTTGTTTGGGTATAATCCGAAATCTCTCACAGAAATACCCCCATATGCTATGTTGTATTTCTTTACGCATGGAAATGCACACTTCAGACTCTTCCGTTGTGTGCATAGATACTGTTTTCATGGTACTTTACTATCAGTTTAAGCGCAAGCTCATTGAATATATTACCTTTGTTATTTCGTGCTCCTTTTTTTCGTCTTTACTTTTTATGCAATTTATATTCCCCACTGTAGTTGGTAAAAACGCCTTTACATGTTTTTACCAACAACTTTCTTATATATCAATACTTGGTTTACTTAAAAGGTATTCCGGACCCCTAAGTTTTACTTCGGTTTTCAAAATCGTTTTTTAAATCCTATGTTTTTATAAAAGAAATCTGGACTTCGATATTAAAACCTCTAAGTTTACCTTGACATTTGTATTATGTTTCACTCCCCTTTTGTTTTTCACTTTTCCTTTTCTATATTTTCGCATTTTGAGGTGTGCGATCACCCATGGACGGGTTCTAAAGGATGATTCATGTCGGCCGACCCCAAATCATTTTGGGATTAAGGCTTTGTTGTTGTTGTTGTTGATGATGATGATGTGTGTAGTACCTGAAAAACTAGAGCTGTGATGTCAAGAATTATATTCTAAGAATTGAGATTTCAGTTTGTCACTTGGACATTGAGCATACCCTTAGGGGGCGTTTGGTTCGCAAAGGGGAAAGGGAATGAAATCAACAAAGGGGAAGGAGGGGAAGGTAAAGGGATTACCTCTAATACCCTGAAGTGTTTGGTTAAATATTAATGGGTAAGGGAATCAAAACCAACACTACCATCTCCAACACCACCAACCACCACCTAAAATTTCCTCCTACCCCGGCACTACCACCAGTAGCGGCACCGGCGCCCAACCACGCCTCCTCCGCCAGCGACCTCCTCGCCGCCGACTCAGTCCCACCAGAAACCATTGTTCTCACCCTTTAAACACCTTCCACCCTATAAAAACCTCCATCACCTTTCGAAACCCCCTTCCCATTGCCAAAACACCAGATGTGGGTATTTTGGGGGTGGGGGAGGGGGTTTCGAGAGGTGGTGGTGGTTTTTCCGGGGTTGGGCATGTGTTTTAGGAGGTTGGCCTGTGAATTTCGATGAATGCGTGGGGGGTGCAACGGTGAAGGCCACTGGCGGGGTGAAGAGGGGCAGCGGAAGCAGGGGGACCATCACCGGCTCCGGTGGTAGTGGCGGTGTTATTGGTTATGGGAGGTAATAAGGTAAGGGTTTGGGATACCCTAGGCCCTTGGGGAGGGGGGAGGGGGGGGGGGGGAGGGGGGTGGAATCAATCTAAGGGAATGGCGGGTAAAACTAAACTGGAAAAGGGTAAAGGGAATAGAAAAGGGATCAAACAGACACTACCAAAGGGAGTTCTCATTCGCTTTCCTAAATACCCCATACCAAACACCCCCTTAGATTGTTTCCTCCTTGGAAAAATTACTTAGCAACTTGGACTCTCTTTTGACAATCTTAATTTAGTTTCTTACGAGTCTGAGGATTCTAGTTGCTGTTATATGTGGTGTTTCCTTTGGTTACTGTATTTCTGTTAATGCTTATGATCAAAATTGAATTTAGGATGGCATCTGTCGTATCAAAGCTGGGATTTGTGCTGTTGGAGCAGGGTTTTTCAATGATGCTTCTTCCGTTATGCATAACGTTCAGTATATGCTGCAGCGGCTCAGGATTCTTTTACCAGGTACTTTATGAATCAAACTTTTATTATAGAGTTCAATTCTTGTGCAATTTGCTTGAGCTTCATGTAATAATATGTAATCTCTGTTCCGTTTCTGTTTCTATATGTTGTTTTTAGATGTAGACCTGTGTTTTCCTAAAAAAAATTTCACCAATATTTCCATCAGTGAGTCGTGTCCTGACTAATTATAACCATAGATGATCTGACAACTAGGGATGGCAACAGAAGAATTTGGATTGCCAAAAATTATTCAAATCCCACTGTTAATGGACATGGAATCAGATCCGGATTGCTCAGAACTAATGGGCCCAAAGATGATCCAATCATGTTGTATTGGTATCTGAAGGATCCAATGCGATCCAAAATCCTTTGCCATCCCTACTCGCTATTTCTTCATTTGGCTTGTCACATGTGTGTTATCATACAAACTTACCTGTCTTGCATACAGCTTGTAACAAGCTTACAAGCTTGGCCTGACTATATTTACATAGCCATAGACGATGTTTAATTACGTATTAGTTTCTCTGGTTTAATTGTCTGATGTTTTCAAGCAGACAAGGGGGTTGAAGCACGGCCGAGCAATAGTAGTGTCGACATGTGCAGCTGTAGCATCAATTGTAACAGGCGTCCTTGCTGGCATGTTTGCTCTGGGTGAACGCTTGCCTACTGCTCCAGGACCTCGTTTCTTACTCTTGCTTGGATGGTAATTCCTATTTTACTTTTTGTTGCTGTTAAGATAAAATAGTCCGCAGTTGTAGATGGGCTGGTGGGCTTGGGAGATTATACTTTTGATTTTGATGCTTATTGGAGAAAACCTGTCTCTCAAGAATGAACCTTTCTCATTAATGGCTAATTTGCTCGTTCCTACCCACCTTTAAGCATGCGACTCGTTTTAGCTTTTTCAAAACTTCCTAGTCTTTCGAGGACTGGTAGTGTGAGAACTCTTTTCTGTTGTGTACAGCTCTCCATTTCCGATGCTAGTGACCCTAAATATTTTGGTCTAGCTCATGGCATTAAATATCATACTTAGTATCTCAGTAGTTGCTCCATACATCAAGCTGATATCGTCTTAAAAGTGCCGCCGCTCTAACCTTTTTTTTTTTTTTTTTTTTTTTTCGTAGCTCGAAATTAATAATGTTGTCTAGGTATTGTTCTTTTTATGGAGATTTCATTTGGTACCCCTAGGTTTGACATATTTCAAGCGGTACATTCTAAATTTTAAGGGTGTACAATACCCTTAAGTTCTTAGGGTTTGTTTTTATGCTTGCCATAATTAAACTGTAAAGACCGTTGAGATTTTTATGTTATATAATATTGCTGATACTAATGTAACTTATTAATTCTTAATTTTCCCCTCAATATTAGTAAAATACACGTCAACTATTTAATTATAATAGTGAACGGGCAATGATGGTCATGGTGAGAATAAAAATGTCAACAAACTTCAAATTTTAGGTACCTCGGTGGTATCACGTGAATATCCCCCTTTTTTTAAAAAAAATTTGTAAAGGTACTGCCCATGACAATTATGATGTTGAATATCACCCCCTCGATTACCTTATGGACATGTGTCTAAAAGAATAATAGATTGACTTTGGTTTGATTTGATCTACTATGTCACTCTCGGGATAACCATATTCGACATGTTTTTATAAAATGGTTTCATCATATTGGAAATGCTGTTTGCAGGCTAGTTATCATTGTAGGGGTAATACTATTGGTGAGCTCAACTAAGTTGGTGCGCCTTCTTCCTGGAGCAGCCAGGCGTTCTATGCGAGGCGGTTTGGATAAGAGCTTTAGCAGCAAGCATCCGGCGACTATCCGAACTAGGGATCCAAACCCGAGTGCTGTTATTCATGCCACCACTTTGCATAGCTTGCTACCTTCACCAACTAAGGCGAAACCTTAATCATAACAGAGCACACAGGTTTGTACAGTCTTAATCTGAATTGGGACGTTTTCTGACGCATTTGCACGACATTAGTCTTAGCTGAGTCTTGTGTACAACAAATCCTTTCTCATCATATTGATTCGAATACATTCGAAAAAATTATGATCTGATATTGGATTTATTTGTTTTTACTTTTGATCTTTTGGAATGTAATCTGAATCACCTGTTATGCAAAGAAACTATAAGAAACTTCTAGCAGTTGAACAGATGGTTTCTGTAGTTAGAAACGGGATATTTAGATGCATACTCAAAATATCGTAGTTGCTCAATCATGGACGGGTTTTACTTTTCATGAACATTTTTTCATTATTTTTTCATAATGTGTCATTTGCGTAATCCTCTCTAATTCTCTCTAAGGCACTGTTCTTTTGAACTTAATTTCAGTTCTTATAAGTTCAGTTCAATTCAGCTCTATTAAGTTCAGTTCAGTTCAACTCCATTAAGTTAAGTTAAGTTAAGTTAAGTTAAGTTAAGTTAAGTTCAGCTCAGCTCAGCTCAGTTCAGTTCAATTATTCCAACATTATTATTATTATTATTATTATTATTATTATTATTACTACTACTACTACTACTATTATTATTATTATTATTCATGGGGCATACTTAGCGGACCCAGCCTGCATGCAACCCGTGGGTCGCACGGGTTTAAGTGTTTACCACTTCATACAAAAATGTACATTTAGACCTCTATAAATATCTTCCTTGGATCTATTCCGAAGAGGACACGTGCAAGATTCATGTAAGAGATATCTCACCTAACAATTTTTTCTCTCAAAAAGTAAGACTACTTAAACATTTAAGAGAGTT
>VHZZ01018073.1:0-12295 GCA_009801015.1 Silene noctiflora
CTTGTTAAATTATTTTTAAAACTTAAATTCGAAATTGCGGGTGTTACATGCCATGTAAGGAGTACTACCCACATCTTAAATGAAACCGGTCATGAATGTTAATAGTTTATTAAGCTCTAAACCTCAAAAAGTATAAGTAGTTTGCCAACATATAGGTCAAGTCTATTCGTTTGGTAGAATTTATCAAAAACTCGTAGATATGCAAATGAATTTCTCAAAATAGAGTGTCAAAAATGCACAGCTTGAACAAGCTGGCAAGAGTATAAAAGCAATGTCATCATTGTCATATAACCACTCCGACTCAACCTAAGACTCTACCTAAATGCAATACTAAAAGCAAACGTGTTTTTGGATATTTTTTTTAATGATAAACGGAAATAAACAAACGGAAATGTAAGAAACATGCATATGGATGCAAAAAGACATATGTATACCCTCTCCAAACCAAATCACACAATGCCCTCATTATGATCAGGAAACAATCCGCAACAGCAAAATATAGGGGAAAGGGATATACAAGACCAGAATAAAGTGCAAATGGAAATGAGGAAAGGAGAAAGAGGACTCACAACATCACTAAATGGACCTCCCCAAACCAGCAACAAACATGGGGGGACGTGGCCAGCTGCCACTAATCAGCACCCGTGAAATCCGGGTCATCATCATCAGAACGAACTCCCTCCTTAGCAGCCTCAGCCTCACCTCCCTCCTTAGCTACCTCAGCCTTACCAGCAGTAGCGAGCGGCTCAGAAAAGGTCGTCGCGGCTGTAGTAGTGTAGCCACCCTCAGAAAACCTGAAATAAGAAGGATGAGGTCAGCCGGGAGGTGGCAACCACCCGTCTCGAGCATAGGAGTCGTAAAAAAGAAAACCACACAGAGGTAGGTCTCTCTCCATCCTCTCGACATGAGTGCAAACATCCAAGAGTAAGGTGTCACGTATCCCTTGGCCGATGACCGTAGGGGGCACAAATGGCGGAGGTGGAATGAAATGGGTCGGGTAAACAGGTCGTGGCCCAGTCTCGGCCTGAGGTGGAGGTGATGGAGGGAAAGTGGTGGTCTGTGTCACAATGGGAGCTGGAACGGTCGATGTCACAATAGTAGTAGGAGTGGGAATACTCCCTGGCCCTGAACCCGAGGTCTCACCTACTTGCGTAGTAGGCCCGGAGAACCAATTAGGTAACAAACGATATAAAGGGGTCGGAGGCCTAGGTTTGGTCGGGTTGAGTGTGGGCATGGGCACTAAGGCAAGAAAAATAGTGCAAGGTAAGGAAATCGTTTTCTTACCTTCTAACTTCCACTCAAGGGAAGGTTTGGTCTGAAGCCATTTAAAAGAGGCCAAAGCAGGAAGATTTAGTAAACGACTAGCCTTTAAAGTAGCTGACCTATCCTCATGACCAATTGGCTTCAAATGAGCCGGGGGAAAACCAGGGATAAGTCGGGACGCTAGATGGCTCACAAGACCGCCACAAGTGATCGCCTTGTAGGTGTGGACAGTAAGAAAGTGCCCGGCCACAGCTTGGGCCACATTTAAGACAAAGGGTGCACCATAGTCCATATTTAAGTAACCTGCGAGCATTTGTTGCTCGAAAACATTGAGCTTATTTGGCTCCGGACGGCCAACGATAGTGCCACTGATTAGATGGAACCAGTAGCGGAGGACGGGGTGATCAATATCATTGATATGATATCGATTATGGGGGCTAGGGGAATGAGCATGCAAAAGGACCTTCATTGCACTGTCTCTCGGGGGTGTGGTCGAACCACCATAAGAAACCCCGAGATAATTACCAAACTGTGTCAAGGTCATTCTATGGCCCCTATTTAAAAGTCGAAAATGAACCCGACTTTCAGGTATGTTCTCTGCAACATTTTTAGGTACATAACGAAAGCCACTAAAAAACTCGTAAGTGAGTGACTCGTAAGTATGATGAAGCATAATGGCTAAACCTACAGTACCCGTCCCATTCAGCAATTCAACTATTGATTCAAGCCAACCTAACTTATCTAAGGATTTACCATCAAAGAAACGAGTGGGGATAACAAGAGTCTCACAAATATCTACAAACTTCTTTCGTTCCTCCTCGGAACTGAACACGACATTCAGGTAATCGTCATTTCTGGCTATGACCGTTCGTGGAACAAGATCAGTACCCAAAGTATCTACATTGATGCCTCCACTGTCGCTGCTGGCACTGCTAACACGACTGTCCTGAACGGGCTGACTGACAAGAGAACCGCCAGCTGCCTCGGGTTGCGTTCTCTCCTTCCTTGTCACAACGATTTTTCGTCTCTTTCCTGCGCTCTCTATGTCCTGAAATAGAAATAAGCGAGACAGAGCGCAGCATGAACTAAGTTAGAACGAAAGCAAGCGGGAATAAGCTAGTCAGTAATTTTCGAAATGTAATTCGAAAATTCAGTTCAAAAGGGAAGAAATTAAGACCTTCATCTGCTGATATTTGAAACAGTGGTAAGCACAATTGGCTTCCCCCCTTTTTTTCAATTAATCCGAAATTGAATTCGAAAAAATATGGAAAAGGGAGCATACTAAGAACGAAATCAAATTAGAGGGAAACCATAACCTGAATTGGCAAACTTGAAATCGAAAGTGCGCAATTAACAACCCCAAATTCAAAACCCTAACCCTAATTTCGACTTTTGGTCGAATTGAAAGGAGAGAAAGGGAAATTGCAATGTAAATTAATGGGGAATTAGATTTTTTTTGAAACAATTAGAAGCAAAAACCAAATATTCGAGTGATTTGGTGTAGATTGCGGGTGTCGTTGTTTCTTCTTAATTTTTCTTTCGTTGTGAACTACGTTTGTGTCAAAGAAAAATAAGAGGAAAAGAGGGTAAGAGTAACTTAGTCTATTGACAATAAAAAACTCTCCTTATCGATCGACACTCTGTATAAGTCGATCGACACTTACCTCTTTGTCGGTCGACAGATATGGCATTGATCGGTAGACAAACATCAAAGACCTCTGGATGGCGTTAACTGTGTCGAATGACACAGTCGGTGACTTTTCCTCTTGTCGATCGACTATTAGCTGTTGTCGACCAACCATCGATACTAGACGCCTCTTTCTCATTCATATTAATACTTGCGCATTTTGTATACGACTATTAGCCTCTTTTCTAACTAAAATCACACAACTTATATTAAGCTATATTAAAGCACACTTTTACAAAACTTTTACAATCATGTCTGCCTCCTGGTCAACGCTGGTTTATACGGTCCCGCTCGGCCTTTGTTACCTCATTCCTCAAGTGCGGTAACGGGTTCAAGTTGTAACACCTCAACCACTCCAACAGTATATTTATCATCGTAGTAATGCTTAACTTGGTGACCATTCACTTTAAACCGCTCTCCAGCATAATTCTCTAACTCAACTGACCAAATTTAGAAACAAAAGTTACCTTATAAGGACCGGACCATTGGGACTTCAGCTTACCCGGAAATAGACGGAGTTGAACGTTGAATAACAACACCTTTTCCCCAACCTGGAATTTTTGCGGTATGATATGCTTGTCATGCCATCTCTTAGTTTTTTCCTTATAAACTTTGGCACTATCATATGCATTTTTACGGAACTCTTCAAGCTCATCTAACTCCAACAATCGCTTCTCGCCACATAACTTTGGATCAAAATTTAGCTCTCGAATAGCCCACCAAGACTTGTGCTCTAGTTCCACAGGTAAGTGACAAGACTTCCCATAAACCAACCGATATGGCGACGCGCCAATCGGTGTCTTAAAAGCTGTCCTATAAGATCACAACGTGTCATCCAACTTCATACTCTAGTCCTTTCGGGACTTGGAAAAAACCTTTGCCAAAAATTCTTTAATCTCCATGTTGGAGACCTCCACCTGTCCACTTGTTTAAGGATGGTACCCCAAACCACGACGATGCGAAACACCATATTTTGGCAATAAAGTAGAAAGTTGTTTATCTTTGAAATGCATATCTCTGTCGCTAATGACGGCCCTAGAGACACCAAAGCGAGGTAAGATGACCTTTTTGAATAGTTGGACAACGGTCTTGGCATCACAAGTAGCTGAAGCCACGTCCTCTACCCATTTGGACACATAGTCCACTGTAACTAATATGTACATGTTGCCCTTGCTAGACAGGAATGACCCTTGATAATCGATGCCCCGGACATCGAAAATCTCGACCTCTAAAATGCCATTCTGAGGCATCTCATGCCTCTCGGAGATATTTCCCGCACGCTGGCAAGCATCAGAACCTGTAACAAACAACCTAGCATCATTAAACATAGATGGCCAGTAAAAACCCGATTGAAGTACCTTGGCCGCGGTCCTAGAGGGACCGTGGTGACCATTATAGGAGGACGAATGACAAGCTTCAATCACAACTTTGGTCTCCCATTGAGGTATACACCATTGATAGAGGCCGTACGCACACTCCTTAAACAAGTACGGATTATCCCATAAGTATTGCTTCACATCATAGAGGAGTCGCTTCTTTTGAGGATAAGACAAGTCAGGTGGCTTAATATCACCTACAATATAATTCGCAAAATCAGCATACCAAGGATTCTCAACAGTACTAATAGCGATTAAAACATCATCATGAAAAAAATCGTCAATAGGAAGAATATCTCCCCCATCTTGTGGAGGAAATCGAGATAAGTGATCGGCAACCAAATTCTCAGCGTCTTTCTTGTCTTTGATCTCCAAGTCAAACTCCTAAAGCAAGAGTATCCACCTCAGCAACTTGGGTTTAGCCTCTTTCTTAGCTAGGAGATACTTCAGCGCTGCATGGTCAGTAAAAATATAAAATTTCAATCCTAATAAATAAGAGCAAAATTTCTCCAGCGCATACACCACAGCTAACAATTCTTTTTCCGTGGTACCAAATTTCACATGAGCCTCATCCAGAGTTCGACGCGCATAGTAAATCGCACTTAAAGCTTTATCCTTCCTCTGACTCAGCATTGCACCAACTGCATCATCACTGGCGTCACACATAATCTCGAATGGCAGGCTCCAATCTGGGGGCTGGATGATCGGTGCTGAAATCAGAGCCTGCTTCAACCTGTTGAAAGCAGACAAACATTCATCAGTAAAGTTAAATGGGGCATCCTTTAGCAATAAATGTGTAAGTGGTTTAGCAATTTTCGAAAAGTCCTTGATGAACCGGCGATAAAAGCCAACATGACCAAGAAAACTTCTAACCCCCTTAACATTCACGGGAGGAGGCAATTGCTTTACCACTTTCACCTTAGCACGATTCACCTGGATACCCTTATCAGAAATAAGTGTCCAGGACAATCCCATCATTCACTTCTCCCAGTTTAACATCAAGTTAACCTCGATACATCTCTGCAACACTTTGTCAAGGTTAGTCAAACAGTCATCAAGATCAGAACCATAGACACTAAAATCGTCCATAAAGACCTCCATAATCGACTCTATATACTCAGAAAAGATCCCTATCATGCAACTTTGGAAGGTAGCAGGGGCATTACACAAACCGAATGACATCCTGCGATAAGCAAACACACCATGTGGACATGTAAAAGTCGTCTTTTCCTGTCATCAGGGTGGATAGGGATCTGAAAGAACCATGAGTACCCATCTAAATAACTGAAAAAAATATGGGAGGCTAACCTCTCAAGCATCTGATCAATAAAAGGAAGGGGGAAATGATCCATTTTAGTGGCGACATTCAACTGTCTATAGTCTATGCACATCCGCCATCCTGTGACAACACGAGTTGGTATTAATTCATCTTTAGCATTTTCACCATTGTAGTCCTTCCTTTCTTATAGATTACCTGAACTGGACTCACCCATTTAGAGTGACCTACAGAATAAATTATACCAGCATCTAAAAGTTTAATTACCTCCTTCATAACAACATCCTGCATATGCGGGTTCAACTTATGTTGATCCTGTCTACAAGTCTTGCGATCCTCTTCAAGATCAATCTGATGCATACACACATCCGGACTGATGCCTTTGAGGTCATCTAAGCTGTAACCAATTGCCTTCTTATTCTTCTTGAGAACCACCAACAAAGAAGAAAGTTGGTGGCCATCAAGCTTTGCAATGACAATCACTGGGTACTACTCAAATTCATCAAGAAACACATATTTAAGGTGGGAGAGAAGGGGGTTTAAGCTCGGGTTTGGTTACCTCAGCAGTATAAGAGGTTTCCATTATTGCATTTACCGTCCCAGCTTTTTCAATGGTGAACTCCTTACCTTTCAAAGCAGCATGCAGTGTCTTGTAGTCAACTTGTACATCCTCTGCAAAATCATCAAGAACCATCATAGCCGCTAATGGGTCCCTGATCAGGGAACCCATCCAATAATCAAATATAGACTCATCTACAATGTCTATAGCATAACAAGTGTCCTCTATCATAGACTTAGACAATGTTCTAGCAAGGTTAAAAGTCACCTTCTCATACCCTATCTCTAGAGTCAAGCACCCCTGCTTGACATCTATTATAGCCCCTGCAGTTTGTAAGAATGGCTTACCCAAGATTATGGGGATCTGGGTGTCCTCAGCCATATCTAAGACAATGAAGTCGACAAGTATAAAAAATTTACCTATCCATACAGGGACATCTTCTAAAACACCTAAAGGACGTTTTACTGACCTGTCAGCCATTTGTAAAGTCAACCTAGTGACTTTGAGGTCCCCATATTTAGTTTCTCGTAAAATGAATAGGGCATTATAGTTACACTCGCCCACAAGTCGCATAAAGCCTTATCTATAACATGAGTGCCAATAGTAAAAGGGATTGAAAAACTACCCGGGTCCTTCAATTTAGGAGGGGACTTGCTTTGTAGGAGTACACTGCACTCCCCAGTAAAAGCTATAGTCTCCTGTTCATTAAAACTTCTCTTACGAGTTAGTATATCTTTCATAAACTTAGCGTAAGCGGCTACTTGGGTTATCAGCTCTATGAATGGTACTGTTACTTGGAGATTTTTGATGACCTCCATGAATTTCCCGAACTGCTGCTCAATCTTCACGTTTTTCAATTGTCCTGGAAATGGAACCTTGATTTCAATTGGTGTCTCAGCAAATTTTCCCTTTCCATTATCAGAATGAGACTTCTTAACAGTATTAGAAGTCGATCTCGTAACTTCGTCTGAAGGTTTCAATTGACCATTTGGGGTGTCTATCGATTGACTTGGACTGGCTGTCGATAGACCATCAGCTCATGTCGATCGACATTCAGTACTTGTCGATCGACCATTAGCTTGCGAATCACCCCCTTATTGATCCTTCATCTTATATTCGTCAGTGACATCGGGTTCCTCAACAACAACGTCTTCACCAGTCATTTGTTGGGGCATCTCTCGTCCATCATATGTAAGACCGCTTCGAAGATGAATCACATTAGCTGTATCATATGGCTTCTCAGGTTGAGACGACAACGCACCCGGTTGCCTACTTGAACTTTGGCTTGACAATTGAGCTATCTGATTGTCCAGCATCTTATTGTGGTCCATTAGTTGAGTGATGAGGGCCTCTTGCTTCTGTGAAGCCGCCATCTGCTATTGCATCATAGCTTTGATTTCTGACATATCATTGTTTTGAGCTGGCTGAGGAGGTTGCATATGTTGTTGTGGAAATTGTTGATGCTGACTAGTAAATTGTTGAACTCCTGGACTCGACCTTTGATTGCTATTTTGCTGAGAGGCGCGATTCTGGCAAATCACATATGACGTACCTTGTGATTGTTACGGCATAGGGGTGGGGTTTATGATATTTTGGCTTCGGTAGAAGAAGTTTGGATGTTCCCTAGTCCTCTCATTGTAGAAAATAGAGTACGGTGTACCCTACTTGAAGGACTGAAAAGCATGAACCTGTTCCATACTACTCATGCACTCAGCTGCACTATACCCCGCAATACCACATCGTTCACAAGGTGTATCCTGTTGGACCATGGCATGGACCGTCTGCCGGTTTCCCAAGGATTGGGAAGTCTTCAACTCGGCAATTTGAGCAGTCAATGCCTCCAATAGCTCCATCTGACCCATTACCTCTTGTACTTCCCCTAGGGTTACCATACGCAGTTGTATGAGTGGCTATCTCCTCGATCAACTTCTAGGCGATATCATCATTGGTATTTTTCTGGAATCTCCCATTAGCAGAGGAGTCGAGAAGAGTCTCGTGATCATCATATAACTCGTTGTAAAACTGGTTGCATAGAAACCATTTCTCGAAACCATGGTGTGGAACAGAACGAACTAGCCTCTTGTACCGAACCCATGCTTCATTAAAATCCTCAGAAGGGCCCTATTTGAAACTGGTAATCTGGCTCCTCAAAGCGTTGGGTTTTTTTTTTTTTTGCGGTGGAAAATATCTCTTGTAGAAAGCAAGAGTTAGCGAATTCCAATCCGCAATATTTTGAGCTGTCATACCTAGATCACAGAGCCACTCAGAAGCTCCGTCTCGCCAAGAGAAAGGGAAGAGGACCTTTTTGACTTGGTCCTGAGTCACACCAATAGTCAATAGAATGGAGCAACAATAAGTAACAAATTTCTCCATGTGTTTCGCTGGATCTTCAGTGGCTCCACCCCCAAACATGTTTCGTTCCACCAAATTAATGTAGGAGGGATGAATATCGAAGGTACCATTATCAGTTGTTGGAAGCTTGAACCCCTTAGGGATAGATTCAAGGGTAGGTTCATAATGGCTTGCTTGTGTAGCCATGATCGTAGTAGTGGCAGAGGTCAAAATGTCTTCTTCAAAACACTGGGTCTTTGCAATATAGTCGGCGTAAATCGTCTCAAGCGTACTCAGGTCTTCAGCTTGACGGATTTCCCTAAAGAAGTTTCGTCTGGCTCTTAGGGTCTTTTTTGGTATGAAATCAAATGCCATGAGCCCGGATCTGTGAGACCTGGGCATAAACAAACACTAAAGGAAAATAATACGAACGACCTCAAGGAACTGAAGTTCCCTGAGACAAAAGACAAACTAAAATGAACAAATAGAAAATGTTGCCTCCCCGGCAACGGCGCCAAAAATTGATACGATTGTCGCAACCTATCAAAAATAACCAACTGGTCTCTAACTAATATAGTTAGGGAAGTCGGGATCGTATCAACAAGGAGGCTAATTGTGATCTATCTGTCAATCTAAGCTTGTCTAGGTCACAAATGGGGGTTTGTTTGATTTTGTATTAAACTAAATACAATTAAATAAAAGGTTCAAAAAGAGAAATAAAATCGAGAGAAATATAAGAGAAAGAAACTAGGACATTGGGTTACCATGGATCATCACGGGTCAAAGGTAGGATCAAATGTTAGTCTCAATCACGGGACATAAATCTATTTCTTTCACTTAAACCCTTTGACTGAGGAAAGGTCACCTTTGGAGATAACAAGAACGGAAAGGTGACCGGCATTGGTAAAATCGGAATCTCTTCCTCCCATGAAATCAGTGACGTCTATTTGGTAAGTGGTCTCAAGCATAATCTACTCAGCATATCTCAGTTATGCAACAAAGGTAATAAAGTTGTTTTTCATTCCGATATTTGTCGTATTAAAATCGAGGTTACAAGTAACGTTATACTTGAAGGTCATCGTAAGAGAAACGTATATATGGTTGATTTAAATGTTGTGCCTACTAATTCCTTCTCATGTATGAAAGCGACTTTGGATGATCCGTGCKTATGRCAYAAACGTTTTGGTCACATAAGTTCACCAATCCTGAACAAACTGAAAAGGTGGGACTTAGTAGAAGGTCTCCCTAAAATCAAGTTCGATTAGGAAAAGATGTGTGACACCTGTGCCAGATGCCAACATGTTAGATCATCTTTAAACCCAAAAGAGTGATTAGTACAAATCAAGCTTTAGAACTGGTACACATGGATCTATGTGGTCCAATGAAGGTAAGAAGTAGAGGAGGATTCAGGTATGTCTTTGTTCTTGTTGATGACTACTCAAGGTTTGTATGGCCAATATTTCTTCATTCTAAAGATGAGACTTTCGAGGAGTTCGTGTGTTTAATGAAACTCGTTCAAAATAAATATAATTCGAATCTTGTTTCTGTTCGTACGGATCATGGCACTGAATTCGTTAATCAAACATTTATCGAGTACTGTAGAGAGTGATATATCCTTATTTACTCATTTCTCCTTCCATCATTTGACCCGGTTTGGCGTGGGTCTTATGACCTTTACTTGCTTTGAGACGGAAACATGAAATTGAGAACAAGTAAAGTCATTGGAGGGGAAAATAAAGAAGAAGTGGAAGAAAAAGTTGAAGAAGGTCTCCCAGCCGGTGAGCCATCGGCAGCCGGCCAGCCGGCTGGGGACCCCCTATACTTAGCCAGTACTGAAGGAAGTGTGTAGGACCTCCCAGCCGATATGGCACTAGCAGCCGACTTGTCGGCTAGGAATGCAAGGAGAACTAGACTTGGGAGAAATTTGGGAGAACATACAGGAACTTCCCAGCCGATTAGCCCACCGGCAGCCGGCTGACCGGCCCTACACACCTAATGATCCAAGTTTCATCAAAATGATACAGAAGACTCCCAGACGGTCAGCCCACCGGCAGCCGGCTGACCGGCTGTGCATACCTGATGACTTCCTCAATGAACAAAACTTACAGAAGACTCCTAGCCGGCACCATCACCTGGGGCCGGTTGACCGGATGTGCATACCTGATGACTTCCTCAATGAACAAAACTTACAAAAGACTCCTAGCCGGTACCACCACCGGCGGCCGGTCAACCGGCTGTGAGACCCTGAAGACGAGTTTCAGCCCAACTTCTAATTTTGACCCAATTTTGAGACAACCTATAAATACCCCCCTAATTGTAATAACACACAACCTTAGATATTTGAACTTAGTCTATTTTCATGCAAACATTCCCTAATTATTTCCTTAATCATTCCTTAATTAAAGCTTTAATTACTTAGTTATTTAGCAAGAATTCTCTAGTTTACATTTGGGTATTGGTTTGTAATAGAAGATATTCAAGGATTTTTTCATTATTTAATCAAAGACTCAATCTTTCCTTTGTTGTTGGTATAACTTTCTCCCTTTTAGTTTGTTGTTCATTTGTTTACATTTGTTTTGCATTGTTTACATTTGTTTACTTTCCTTTTATTCCTCTACTTGTTGTTTTTCATCTAGTTATTGTTTCTTGTTATGCATAGAAGGTGTTTGATAAATTGTTTGTGTGAAACTTTGTTCATTTCTTCATAAAGATATTATCTTTATGCTTTGTTGGCTGTTCTTATAGATTAATTAGCATTTATATATCTTTATTAGTTAAACTATTTGCCAATTAGTGATTGTTCAACTTTAAACATGTTTAATTGCCAATATTTCATCTTTATTACTTGTTTTGTCTCTCCATAAACATGATTAGTGAGTAGTTCTTTAACTAGGACTCGGTTTTTCTCCTAATTAGTGGTTTGTTTGATTGATTCCATGAGTGATTAGTTGTTGGAGAGGATTAGCGGGGGTTGGTTAGAGGAATTACATGATAATTGTTTGAATTTGGGTGTTTTCTTTGGTTTGTGACCCTTGTCCACCAACGAGAGTTGGTTAGGTCGGGAATCGGGACCCGTTACTTCATTCACATTGCCTACCCTAGTTGAGACCGAAAGGGAGAGCTTAGGGAAAGGGTGACTCTAAACCTTGGGTTTGAATTCGACCTCCGAGAGGAGGAGTTGGATGACTCGGAAATAGATTTGGGCTAATTGGACTTAGGAGAACTTAGGATACCTTAGGAAAGTGCACGTTCCTTGGGTAGTTGAGGTTTATTCTAAGGATTCCGATCTCCGAGACCGAAAGGGAGGGGGGTTGGGTAACCTAGTGTCCTAGTGCGAACCCGAGGAGGGAGGTTCTAGGCGAATTAGAGAGATCTCCTCCTCACGTATCACCCCAATAGCCGATCCAAGGGAGTCATGACACCTTACTACAAAATAAATGGAGGAAAATCGGGTCCTAGGGTTTTTATCATTTGAATACATTATTGTCTTTCATTTGCATTTATTTTAATTCATTCTCTAGCTTACTATTTGCTAATTAGTTTAGTTAATTAGTTATCGAAATCAAAATCTCCTTCTTGTCGGCCTAGCTATACTCATCTATTAAAATCATCTAGTATTTCTTTATGCTCCTTGTGGTTCAACCATCAAAAGTGCAACGAAACTCGTTCACTTGCGAGGTAATTAAGACTACATCGTAGAGCAAATGGTGTAGGACATAACTTTTCTGCACCACGAACTCCACAGCAAAACGGTGTTGTGGAACGTATGAATAGAACCTTAGAAGATATGGCCCGTACAATGC
>VHZZ01018074.1:9733-27538 GCA_009801015.1 Silene noctiflora
TGGAATTTTGGAGAATTTGAGAGGAAAATTTTAGAGAGAGAATTGGTGAGTTTATTGTCCAAGGGCAAAATCGTAATTCGGAATGAAAACGCCGAATACAATTACTAAAACATCGACTACAAAAATCAATCCCCTTTTGGTTATTGGAATTGAATTGAAACGTGATTTAGTACCTTCTTCTTTCTTATTAACTTTGTCGTTTACTTTGACCTTGATTTGTGGGTGAGTAGTTTAGAGTTTTACTCTAAGTGTTTAGCATAATTTATTATTGAACCTTTTGACGATATTGATATTGAAATTGAGATGAAAATTGGTTACTGATATTGGGTTATTGAGTTATGGAGACTTTGTGCCATATTGTATTTACAGTCCAGTGTGACCATGATTACTGAGTTATATTATGAGTTTGGAATCGAAATTGAGATGGAAATATTGTTTTGCGGTTTTATGCCGCTAGTTCACTTTGTCATTGGTTTATGTACGACGACAAGAGTACGATACTTGGTTACTTTGGAGTATAATATTATGAGACAGAGGAATGAGTGAGACAAAGTAATAAGATGAGACTTTGTTAAATATTAGAACGAGAGAGTGTATTATATTATGGAGTAAGTTTGAGGTTGAGATTAGTTATGGGGAGTGTTTTTATTATTCTGTTTGTTTATTTTTATTTTTACGTGTGTATGTTTTCACGCCTTTACCAAAACTATTCTGTTTATATTGAAGTATTATCTGTTACTTAGCTTTCCGGCTGACGTATTTTTTCCCTTCTGGGTTACTCATCATGGAGTAGTTCCTTTCTGTCTACTGATTAAAATCAGGGGTGTTACACATCTTGAACTAAATGACCCTAAAATTGTATACTAAAACAATAGAGTTTGAAACCTTGGTGAAGATCAGATGGGAATGTGGGATTTTAAGGGATTGAAATTAAGTTAGATACATAATGGATTCTAACTCTACTTCAAGATACCCACACCAAATGTTGGATTGGACCAAATCCATTCCAATAACTCTAAACAAAATGGTATTAATCATAATTATATTATATAAAGATAGTTTGTATTTCGCTTTCCTTTTCTTTTCTTTTTTTCCTTTTTTGCATGTTCAAGCTATCGAAACAAAATTACGGGTGGCACATGGATTTTATGGTGTGGGGCTCAATTTTACATTTTTTTTACGGGGTGGAGGTGAGTTTTGGGGAAAGGGAAAAGTGTCTCGACGGGTAGGATTAATGTCCGACGTTTACGAGTGTATGTAAGAGATAGAAAAAAAGTATTTATATGTGGGGTTTGGGGTTGTTCAAGAATCAAGGATAGGGTTGATTTTGATGGGTGGTGGAAAGGGTTGGATATGGAAAAAAGGTGGGTAAAATGAGGTATTAATTAGAGAATTTAAATAGGTAACTTTTATTTGAAAAGTGTATTATATGAAATAAAAACTCGACAAATATTATAGATAAATATAGGCTAAAAACCTTTAAAATATCAAGTATATAAACTCAATTTTGTTTCTTTGTCAAACACAAAACTAAACAATCAAATGCTATACTCCCTTCAATCTAATTCAATGCTCCCTTTGGTATGGGAATTAACTTTTATTGTGGAATGACTTTATAGTGTTTTTGTGGGTATTCTTGAAAATAATTAGAGATATATAAAAATATGTCATAATGTGGAGTTTTAATAAGGTAATTGCAATGATATCATTGTAAATACCAGTAATAGAAGAGGATAGTTATGTCAACTAATTTACCAAGTAATGAAGAATGACATTGAATTATATTGTACGAAAATGGAAAGTGAGGACAGTGAATTGGAATGAAGGGAGTATATGTCATGTCAATATTATATCAGTAACGTTTAATTGAGTTTTTTTTTTTCCACGATGAGAATAATTCTAACTACAAACCTTGCTCCATGATATCGTATCGGATGTACTGTTTAGATCCCTCTGTTCCTTCACCATTTATCTCCTACCTCATTTGTTAACCATATAATGAATTTTGCATACCTTTACTCCCCTCTCATTTCCCAACTCAACAAGGTCTTGATGATCAAGACATATTGTTGTTCTTTACTACTTCTCAATATAGACACAAAGACGTTAGGTTATTAACCGATTGAAATCTGTAAGGATAGTATATAAAACATTAATGCACCATGAGATTTTTACCACTAAAATAAGTAATAGAAGACACTATAAATGCAACTTATTTAGTATCCGTGCAACGCACGGACATTAAAACTAGTACCTTTTATGTAACTTCCATGCAGGCCAAATTTCATAAAAAACATAAAAAATGAATTCTCAACTACTATAGGTGATTCAGAATTCCTCTTAATACAAAACTTTATAATAGAAGAGTTATTAAACGTAAAAAACGTTTAATGGCAACATTTTAGTTACAACTTTCTCTAACACATCTCTTTACAAATACCGTACTGTAGTACGAGATCTATACTAGTTAGAGTCAATAGATTAGAGAGAAATTTGAGAGGGAAAAAAGGAGGAGGGAAATGAGGAGTATAATTGTCAACAGTGTATCGTGATGAGTAAAATATGTACTGAGAAAATCAATACCTAAAAACAATATTCGAGGTGGTAAAGTTCAAAAGAAAAGGTTTAAAGAGCGGAAAATTTTGACGAGTGTTGAAGGGAACAACTAAACAAGCAATTACTCCCTCTTTAAACGGATACGTCCGTTTTAAGGTTAAACGGGTGAAGTGGTATCCCACTCATATGGATAAGATAAATATCTTGTTTCTCGCTAGGCATTTTAATTCTTTTTAACTAGTTTTTGTACCCGTGAAATCACGGGTGCGTTCGAAATTAATTGTTTAAATTTACGCATAAGTGTAACCTCATTGGTATGAAACATGTTTGACATTTTTGTTACTAACACAAAGTACAAAAATATTTCACTTGAATTATAATTCAGGTAGTTCAGTAAGAACCATACCAATATTTTAATATCTATTTTTATATAAATTAAGATATTATATGAGTAAGTAGACGTAAAATCGGTGGACTTAAAATTAAGTACTATAATACAAAATTAATCGTGTTACTTGAATAGGTGATTGGTCTGTGGCGCATTTTCATCATTGAATTCTTTTCTATTTTTAATTTGTTTTCCACATAATTTCATTTTTTTCATCATTAACCGTGTTAATTTCACACGAACACCACCTATCGTAGGCTGTGAATTTTTTTTGCATTAATTTGTTTTTTTTTTATTGCAATATAATTTTTGTTGTTTCATAGGATACCATGGTTTTAGAAGAGTATCATTGGTGTTCTCTATATTATCCTTATACTACGATATTTTAATTTACTAAACTATATAATATCTGAAGTACGTTATATGAAAAAATATGTTATTTTACTTTTTAGGCTCTGTTTATATCTAACTAATTCATTGAAATTAACGGGTACTGCTATTGTACAACATAATATTGCACAATTAAGGTAATATGATGTTGTAACAATAAAATAATAAAAGCTTATTTATGTTTTCAATTTATATGTACGTGCAATTTTGGACGAGTCCTAGCTAGTAAGAGAGGATAACATTTATAAATGAAGTACAAATTATTGTGATATAGTGTGTGTTTTTTTTTTTGCGAGATAACTTATTTTACAATAAAATCCTAAAATTAAAATTAAGAATTTACTTTGATGTTTAATTGTTGTTTAAGTCGTTTAATTTACTTTACAGTTAGAATGACAAATTTTAATGTTTGTGGTGTTCTAGGTTGTATTTAGTGCTACAAAATGCTTCAAACTTTACTTTTTTATTTTTTAAATAACATGCTAAAATTCTTTTAAAAGAAGGAATAGTGTTATGTAGTGTTTTTTTCTTTATATTTTTTTTGTCTCTTGCAAATAAATGACTTGGTGATGTGGATGTTAATTATATAGATAATTAAAAATGTTGATGTGGCATTAAAGTAGGTAATAAGTTTATCTTTTTATTATTATATATAGATATAGATTTGATATACTTAACTCGTTCTAAAGGTTAAGACGGACACTTGACATTTTTTACAAGAATTTGTCCTTAATAATAAGTAGAAGCAATTAATTTGCAATAAGTCTCTACTAATGTGGCGGATATTGTGAATGGGAATTTGTGATTAATTTGGGATATTTATTGTAAGAAGAAGAGGAGGAGGTAACGTTGGCAAAGTGGGACGTAAAGAAAAGAAAAGGCGAAATCCGATTGGTCCAGGTGCGTGGAAGATCCTTAAAATACCACGTAGATCTCCCTTCACCTTCCCGAAACATCGTCGAGTTTCGCAATACCCAAACTATTTATGCCACCACCCTTCCTTTACTCTTAAAATTAAAATATTTCTATTTTGTTTTCTCAATTCTTTGCCGCTCCAAATTAAAATATTATAGGGGATAATTAATATAATTAAAGATGAATGTAGGTTTCAAGGTTGTTACTATCGTATTACTTTCTTTAATCGTTTTTGTTGCTCAAGCTAAGAAGCCTGCTGATCCTTATAAGGTATTTTTCATTTCAGTATCCAACAGCTTTATACATTATCATTTTGATTGATGCTCTTTTGGTTTTGAGTTTATATTTTGCAATTCGATTATTATGTTGGATAATTAGATTGAAATTTCAGATTATTTATTTGCAGTTTATATTTATTTGCAGTTTATATTGCGGGAAATATCACACTGTTTCCTATAGTAATCTTGTTAAATTGAATGAATGCGGAATTTCGCAACCAACCATGGCGGTTGCAATGGAAATTAACCGGAACGTAAAAGAGATGATTTTATCGAATTAAGGTGCCAAATATTCGTAGTTTCTGTGTCAAATAGCGAGATTTTTAGGGACATGTTAAATTACACAAATGTAAATTATACAAGTGTAAATATTATTCATGAGTTGCATAGTGTTTGGTTTACAACAATGTCCTATTTACACATAATATATAAGGGTAGTTATATGGATGCTTCACCAAGGGACACATTGATTGTTTCATGAAGGGGCACTAATATCTTCCTTCGCATTCCGTGTATGCCTTGTCTCCGTCGGTACATTCCAATACAGTCAATATACTCCAATAGGACAGACTTATTTTTATGAATACGATTATACGAATCATGAAATTTCTTTTTTTTTTTTTTTTTTTTTTTTTTTTTTTTGTGAAAAGCCATTCATGGTTAATTATTGTCCAAGAAAGGTCTTTTATTTTCGTGAAATCAGGTTTTTAGTGTAAGTTTTGGATGAAATGGTTAAAAAGAACAAGCTTTGAAAACAAATTATTAAAAGATTGGGGTTTTAAAAATAGGGTATAGGAAATGTGGGAGTTACCTTTATCTTTCTCATATGGGTGTTTGTTCAAGGAGGCTAATTTATCTTATTTGATGGATTCAAGCCTAAACGGATTCGGAGTAATCATGTTAGCCAACCCCAAACTATGTTCGGACTAAGGCTATGCTGTTGTGGATAAAGAAGGTTTGAGATAAGGTAGAGTAGAGGATGCTGATAGCATTTAGTCTTGCTTGTATCCGACAAGAGCACCTAGTCGATCGTCAATCCCTTCCAATGTGGTACACTGCTTTAAATCCTTGCTGTTGAGATTTACCACATCTGAGTCTAGTGGTCATCTGACGATAAATTTGGTCCTTCATATCTCGAAATATGTTTACAAAGCCACTATCTTCGTTCTACCATAATCTATGAATAATTGAGTTATTCTATACTGTGAGAAAAATTTGGCCAAAGTTGAGACCTCTTGAGTATCAAAACTTAGTTGACGAGTGATGACAATATAAATAGGTTAGAGTGAGTAGGTGATTCTGAAGTACCGATCGGCAATCACAATACACATTGCCAAACAACTTGATGTTGACTCTTAATGCTGAATGTGTAAAAACTTGTATTGTCTCAGAATCATTTACATTCTATATTGAAGATTTTGTTATTTTACACATTATATTATACTGTATATAGTTTGTTCTTTAATTCTGATGTGATGTTTCTTTGCTTGTGAATTAGCTTCTGACAAATCATTCATGTGTTCAGATTCTAGGTGTTGATCGAAGTGCGAGTCAGCGTGATATCAAGAAGGCTTTTCACAAGTATGCCGACTCTTTTACTGTCTAAGATCTAGTGCAATGAGATATGCTTTGTTTTATTTGGTTAACTGTTCACTGCTTGCTGTTAATGAGCATTCTTAAACATGGTGACTTATTAACAGTAATTTGATACAGATGTATTGTCTAATACTGTATTGTTACACTTTAAAAACATCACTGTACATCCTGTAGATTGTGTTGCACTATCTTCTTAGCATCCGAGTTCCATAATCTTAATAGTCCCGTTTTAAATTCCCATGTTGGGTGCTTCGGATTTGGAGCTCACTAGATCAGTTGTTTGATAAAATTGCTCCTTTATGAAGTACATTTTATTTGGATACTGTAGAGGGAAGGAGAAAGTAAGAGGCAGAGAGAGGGAGACATTATCTTTCCAAATTGTTTACATGTTGGAAGGATTTTAAGAACTTACCTATTCAAGCGGCCCAGTGCTCCTTCAATCAACTATGGTCTCATCATTCTGATGATATCTCAATATGTTTTGGATTATTATTTATTACCTGCGATCATCGTGCTGAATGTTGATATTAAACTGATTCATCCTTCTTTTTGTCTGCAATCTATGTAGATTTTTCTATTCATTTTTTTGGAAAGACTAGGACTGACCGCATTTATTTGTATACTGACTATCTGGTTGGTTTGAAAAGTGGAAGTCTGTTTGCTGCATTATCTTGGCTAAGAAATACATTTGTCTTCATAGTAGCAGCTTCTATAGATGTAATTTCTCCGTGTTATTATCATATTATGTTTCTCACTTTTTGTTTTTGTGCTCTTCAGACTTTCTCTCAAGTACCATCCTGATAAGAACAAAGAGAAGGGTGCTCAGCAGAAGTTTGAGGAGATTAACAACGGTAAACTAATACTTACCAACTTAGTTTTTACATTGTCAGGGCAGAGGTTTTAAGTAATGTTCATGGTTCCATCTTGTGTTCGGCTCGTATCTTTTATTAAGGTTGTCATATGAGGTTCTGACATATGACCAAAAGAGAAAGATGGTCAGAAATGGTTTTTGCCAAGCGATTGGTGACTTATGTTTTGGCCCCAATCTAAATCTTCACTTGTCTTATAAACAATAAAGTTCCTAAAGTATCCATAGGAAGGCGTTTTGTGGTGTCCCTGATCATACTCGATATCTCATTTACAACGTTGGATGTTTTGATTTTCTGAGAGCAGGTTAACTGCCTATGATTTCCTTCTGCAGCACCATGAGTCCTTAACCTCTGTTCATCCTACCCTTTTGACATCTATATTCCGCACCTGATCCTATTATGACCTGACCCGCCTGGGCCTGACCCAAATGGCGGAGTGACTTGAAATCTTAACTTGACGGCCCTGCC
Source organism: Silene noctiflora (assembly GCA_009801015.1). Taxonomy (NCBI): domain Eukaryota; kingdom Viridiplantae; phylum Streptophyta; class Magnoliopsida; order Caryophyllales; family Caryophyllaceae; genus Silene; species Silene noctiflora. The sequence continues at coordinate 17,194 of VHZZ01018074.1, forward strand.
AGAAACAGACCAGAGTGACTTGATTGCCAGGTCTATTTGGGTGGGTTCTCTGGATAGGTAGTAGTACAATCTTGTTGCCTACAATCTTGCCTTTCAAGAACCAATTTACTCTTACTGATTCTTCTCACTATATCCTTATGCAGCATATGAAATTTTGTCTGATGAGCAAAAGAGGAAAAATTATGATCTTTATGGTGACGAGAAAGGTGGCCCATCCTTTGATAGTGGAAATGCAGGAGATTCTGGTGGATATACCTACTTCACAAGTGGGGGGCCTGGACAGAGCCAGTGGCAGAATATGGGTGGCGAAAACGGGCAATCTTTCTCCTTTTCTTTCGGTGGACCTAGTGGCGGGAACCCATTTGGTTTTGGTCTCAATGATATCTTTTCAAACTTTTTTGGGGGAAGTGGTGGTGGCAGTAGTGGTTCTCGGTTCGGTGGTTCGCGGTTCGGTGGTTCAAGTGAATCTAAGTTTGGTGGATCTCATAGTTCAGGTGGTCCCCAGTCTGGGCCTAAGACCTCACCGAAGACTATCCGGGTAGTAAATTCAAAAGTATTCGAGAAAGAAATAAATGATAAAGGGTTGACATGGCTTCTGTTATCCTTTAGACCCTCAAAGACATTGCCTCAACACGACCAATCAATTTTGGATGAGGTTGCTAACTCACTCAAGGGAGCTTTGAAAGTATGCATCATTTCTCATTTTCATTTGGCAGTTCTTAGTTTGCAATTGATGAACAATTATTTGAAAAATAGTTTTACATTGAATGATATGAGACTGATCCCCATTTAATTACAGACCCTGCCCTTATACTGTATGATTTAGGCAGTTTCTAATTTGTTACCATGAGAAAATGTAATTATCTTTCTATTTTACCATAATTATTGGGAGTGTTTGAGTGTTATTGTGTACCCTAAGGGCACATGTTGAAAACCCGTATTTATACAGGTCAGTCTGATAAGATACTTGTGATTAGTGAAATGTCATATTGATTCTTATGCTCTGTGGTGCAGGTTGGTAAAATAAACTGCGAGATTGAATCTTCTTTTTGTAAGACCCATAAATTAAATCCGTATGGAGCACCCAGGCTTTTTGTATATTCCTTCATCACTAGTGACAGTGGCTCATTTGCGGAATATACTGGTGACTGGGATTTAAGAGCTTTAAAGAGTTTCTGTCAGGAACACCTGCCACGGTTCTCAAGACGTATTAGCCTGGATAACTTTGCACCTTCCTTTGGAGCTGGGGAAAAATTACCTCGGGTCATGCTTCTCTCAACAAGGAAAGATACACCCGTGATTTGGCGTACTCTCAGTGGGTTGTACCGCAAACGTTTTGTCTTCTATGACGCCCAGGTATAGTATAATGTATTTGTGTATGCCACAATGCCACATCTCTACCCCTATTGACTAACCTTGCCCGCACCTGGCTCAAAGACTAAGGACTATGCTGACTAACGAAGATACTACGAAGTAAAAGTTAAATAAATCTGATATGAATTCTAGCGTGTAGGGAGAACATTATCATGATTAGAATATTAGATATCTATGATCAGTGATAGGGCTGTTTTATGGGATATAAATATATAATTAGTTCTGCTGTAAAGGGGATGAAGGAGCAGTGTTAATGGTGCTGGGTTCCAAACCTAGGTAAGTATGTCATTAGTGCGGTGAAAGGTAGCCTATCGAACATGTGCAGCTAGTTCTCTTGTGTGACTCAATGACAGTAAGGTTTTCCTGAATTGTGTTTGGAGTATATATATTTAAGAGCAGGATTCTTTTTGGGTGTGCAGGTTCGTGATGTTTCGGATTCAGCCGCCAAAAGGTTGGGGGTGAGTGCGCTCCCAGCTATAGTAGGATGGTTGGCAAATGGGGAGCAAGAAATACTGAAAGCTGGAGTATCTGTGAAAGATGTTGAGTCAGCTGTTCAGGAACTTGGTCTCCTGCTTGACAGCTTTGAAAAGAAGAACAAGAAGGTTGCTTCGACTAGGCCCAAGAAAACCGAAAGTGAATCATCTGGTAAACAAATACCACACTTGACAACATCAAATTTTCATGAGATATGTGGAGAAGAAACTCCTGTTTGCCTAATTGGTGTATTCAGATCTTCTAAAGCAAGGGGAAAACTCGAATCCATCCTTTCAATGGTAAGTTTAAATCTGTTGGATATACTTTTTTTGTTTCTTATATTTCGTTCTTACATATTGAGTTACTCGGTGGTCATTTGGGTACCCTTAGAAAAACATCAATTTCAGTTCATGTGAATGCTAAATGGATAAGTTGTGGTCAGCCATCCCACTTCAAACGCATTGGAAGTTTTGAACTTCGTGTGAATTTTGCCCACTCATTTATGTAACCAAACAACATTTCCAGTTACATGAATTCTAAATTCGCGCTGTATATCACTCCCTAGGCATTGCAAGTTCCTACCTTCAATCAAATGACCGCTCTCTGTCCGATTCAATGCCAAATTTCATAGTATCTGCGCCGTTTGTGTTAAAATTTTCAATATGATTTCCATAAAGATTAATATGAAAACAATATTTTCGTGTTATGAACAGAGGAGCTGCTGTTTAACCTTCTCATTTTATCACAGGTGGGAAGTCTTTGAAGCATTTTTGCGTGTTTCCACATTAATTACATTATTAATTTTCTTGTGCTTGTGTTCAGGTTTCCCAGAAATCACTATCAAGAAGACGATTATCATCTGATTCCAAGGACTCCATATCCTACGCAATGGTTGATGCAACTCAGCAACAAACATTTCTGGATGCCTTTGAAAGATCCCGCTTTAAATCACTAGATAACTTCTTGTTGGCCTATAAACCCCGTAAAGGCAAGTATGCAGCATTTACTGGTGATTTGACCGAGGAGGAAGCCGAGAAGTTTATTGGATCTGTTTTGAGTGGTGATGTACAATTCAGTAAGACACGCCAAAAACCGCTAATCAAGTAGAGTATGTTATTTGAATGCGAGTAGAAGATTATCAAAGGCTAACTAAATAGGATTGTAGATAGAGAGGAAACCGAGTTTTAGGTTTCAACTACTGCTGTTTGGCGAGGATATGCAAAGGTACTAGAGTAAGCAATTCAAATGGGCAGTGGCCGGTACCCCGTTGTGTAAATGTAGTGATGAGGCAATGACCCGCCCATGATATTGTTTAAATTGTCAATACGTAAACTTTTGACGTCGCATGTTTAAACTCTGAACGGTTCTTTTTTGGAATTAGATGGTCACAAACTTAAGCTAAGCAATCCTCTATTTTTTCACCGCCTCGTCTCCTTGTTGTGGTCGTGTAAATCTCGCATAGCCATCAAGCAGTACACAACAAACAATCCTCAAAGCTTGAGTTTACTCCTTTGTTAAGGCTGCCTTTACCGCTTGTCAGAATAATGGCCAATTGGGTACTTACCAAATTTCAGTTATGAGATGCAGTAGATAGTTAATGCACGAGGTTTGAAGCGGAGGGTGTTTTGGAGTAAAGATCGAGAGTTGAAGGGTGGGGATGACCGATGGAGGGAGGGTGCAAGGTCAGAGGAGACTTGGAGAGGTTGAACTTCATAGTTGATGTGGAGGGAGGGATGAACAAGGCTCCTATACAAGAGTGCAGTAGCGCGTAATGGCAGAGGTCGTGTGAGGTTGGGGAAAGGCTTTTGCAGCGGGAGGGTTCTAGCATTCAGGATACTTTGGCCAGAATAAACCTCTTCCTTTAACCACTGCCCCTCCACAAATACTTGCAAATATGTGCTAAAATCAAGTAGGGCGCACTAAAGAGGGGGAAAAAAGCTCAAATCTTAAGTATAGAGTGGCGAAAATTATAGGATAAGCTCACACTATCTCGCGTGTGGGCTTACTGAACTCAAGGGACCGTATGAAAGAAACTTAAATTAGTCGAAGGTGACGTTGACCAGCCAATTTCGAGCTTTGTTTCCGGTCACTTCTTTAACGACATTTCCCATTAGTTGTCTGTAAATGCATCTGGTCTTTCAAAAAGACCCTGTGATACCGATACCAAAAATCATGTTCGACACTTGTAGGAGAGTCAAAGATCAGATATATACATTAATATGCAACCTACGGAATGGAATTTGTTTTTGATGATGCTTGTATAAGGCGACCTTTTCGAAGTAGCTCAGTAGGGAAAGAGGCACGACATTGGCTAATGTGTGACTTGAGGCGAGGTATATTTGGGTGTGCGCTCTTGCACCGGTGGCATCGCAATTCTTTCAATAGAAGGCTCTCATCTCCTAGCGACGGCGTCCCAAACTTCTCAATCTCCTCAATCACATCAACCGCATCTCGAAAAAATTCAGTGTTAAAAGAGTTCCAGTGCTTCTTGTTCTTCAAAGACTCTGAATCGAAATCTTGACTGATAACATGAAGGTGCAATTGCCTCATAGATGGAACCTGATTTGTAGGACATATAAATCACAATTTAAAACAATTTTTTTTTTCTTTATTATAACTTCCCTTTTGTTCTTTCTTCCAAACGAAGATAAAATTACATGAGCTCTTTTAAGTTCTACAGAGATCAAGTAGCACAATAAAAAATGAAAGTTTTAAGGGTACAGAAAAAGAACTACATGAGATCTTTAGGTTTCTAGCTAAGGGTCGGTTCAGTTTGCGAAAATAAAACTTTTAATGCAGAAAACAAATTTCAAGGGAAGTAGAGATCAGTGGAGAATAGAGTTGCGAACAAAATTGTTTTTCTGGCAAAAAATTAGCGTTGGCCTTTCCCCTAAAACAAACAAAAGGGTTCATCGAAAGGTTTTTGTTTTCTTAAATCAAAGATGCAGAAATGCTTTATCAAAACAAAGCTAGATTAGCATTGGCGCATAGCACAAGTTAGAAGCATCAAATTGTGGAGATATGCATACTGAATTGTTAATGCGACTCCCTGGTGTGGAAAAGAAATATAGCAAGTGAGAGAATAACATACCGAATGAAATCCAAGACGGAAAATTAGATACTCGTCTTCCTGTAAGAACCTCTCAACCCACCCCATTCCTACTTTATACATCATTTCTAATAAAACAAGGTGCTCCTTGCAAACATCTTTGATGCCATCCAGACCATTGGCACGTGCAATTACCAGAATGTGCTTTTTTGCCTATCAGTAGATGTTAAATCTAGTATCAAATAAAAATGGAAGAAAAAAAAGGAAAAAAAGGGTAACAGACTAACAACAAAGAACCATTGCACAAAATGAACAAATACTCCGTAATGACTTACATCCCACATTAATGTCCTCGTTTAACTTTGGTCAAGTCAAATTTAGAGGCTTTGGTGTATTCAGATATATATAAAGATGCTTTACAATGTGTCATTTTTTATTTATCAAAACAACTATTTTCATATTAGGAGGTTATTGTATAATGTTTGCGATGGAGGAGTAAGTAAGTAATGAGAAGGAAAGGAGTCAATTGTACCTTTGGGTAAGCATCACTTATTACAACAACATCAGCGGTTGTCTCCAAAACATCCTTCTCATGCTTCTGGGGATTCATTGCTATGTTGTACAGAGCTAGAGCCCAAGACGCCCAAGCCTTAGATGTAGTAGTATTTTTTTTCACTTTATCTAGTTGCTGCATCTCCTTTCTGACATCAGCTAGGTCACAATCAATTTCATATTTTAGTCCCTTGTGCTTTTTATTTCTCTCATTGCTACATCCATCCTCGTCCTTTATCTTCTGATCAGAGGACGTATTATCCGATTGCTTTAGGTGGGTTTTCCCACTCCCTCGTTCTGTTGCCATTGTCTGAGACTTAAGAATGGTTCTAAAACCTTCAAAAAGAGATGAGTAAGCCTCTCGGAGGATTTTACAGCCTTCATCGTAGTTATTATTCAAACAGTTTGGTCTTTCTGGATTCATGTTTGGTCCAAGAACATGAATGACATGAGTTACTGCTTCTCTTTTAAATAAAGGTGAAATTGAAGGAAGTGGAACAACAACGGCCTTTCCGGGAGATAGAGACTTGGCTCTTTCTTTAGTGGCAATCTCTAGACTTGGACCTACAGCATTAAATATGGCAGCATTCACACCCCCTCCTCCTGGTCTTAATCGCCTGCAGTTCAGTTAGCAGCAATTGATTATTGCAAGTATGCAACCAGTTGGTTCTGAAAATAAAGAAACTTATTTGTAAAGAAGACGACTACCATTACAAACAACATTAGCCTAGTGCCTTATCCATTACGGAGTAGTAAACAACACGCATAGGTTGTTTACAGATGACCCATAATGAAAATTTTGTCAAATGACTGCTACTCCACAAGAAAGAGAAGTATACTTAGTTTAGTGAGCCTTCAACAAATCCAAAACCAAAAAAATAGTGTCATTGAAGATGAAAAGGCAGATGACAAACCAATATAATAACAAAATTGCAGATTGTACAGTAAAGTATGGAAAGCATGCAAAAAATGTCAGTGACATAGAGTTATCAAATAACAAGGTACACAGCTGACCACCATACTCACATGACAATTAAATATATAACAATCTTCGGCACTTTAAGCAAGAAAACTCAGAGACTAGTGTGATCAGATATGTTTCACGCGAAACTTGCCTCACAATCAATGACAGTTCCAGACTTCCAGGTAGTGTTCAGAATGATATACTTCCTCCCTTCAAATCCAAACACAATGGGCCTTTTTGTGAGAGGGATTTTGACTTTATGGGATGTTTGGATTTGAAGGAAGAGAGTACATTTTATTTCAAATTTCAAAAGGCCAATTTCTGAAGATAGGGATAGAAGAAGTAATACTTCACCATCAGAGCACGGAAATAAATAAATATATATAAGCTTAAACAAAGAACTAGTTTGCTGCAAGTGTACCCAGACAAGACTTATAATTTTAATTCAGACTATTACAGGATTAAATTGGATAAGCCAAAATATTTCCTAATGGACAGACTCTATGCAAGATACATTTAATCTCTTCTCGAGTTTCATCCAGCCTTAACCGGGTTATTCCAACATCCATGAAGAAAACATTCAGACCTTGCCATCTTAAAATCAGCAGCAGGAATATGGTGGGTTTAACAAGTACTCCCTCCGTCCCAGTCAATTGTTTATCTATTCCATTTTAGGGTGTCTCAGTCAATTGTTTACCTTTTTTTTTTTAGGAATGCCTTTGATGGGTAATTTGATCCTCCACACTCAATTTGGTCCACTTGTCATCTAATAATTGATCCACTCCTCTTTCTTTGGTCTTTGTGCCAAAACCAAAGGTAAACAAATGACCGGTACGGAGGGAGTATATTAGAAATTCAAATATGGTCTCTTTCGCCTAGGAGTGTTGTCATTTTTTTTTTTTAGAATGTTCACTACTTCCACGAGTAGTCATGTGCTCGTGTCTGTCATAAAAAAGTAAACATCCTATAAAACAGGACTTACCAATTAGCAGCGTTAGCTATGACATTACAGCGTAAACCTCCTTTAGAATATAGGCAGGTAATATCTCCCACAAATGTGAAAAACTTATTTGGGCCAATATTTCGTTCTGCAACTTTGGCCTTAACCAAGGACAAGATTCTTGAACGATGAGTCAAATCTATCATCACAAGCCTTGCATTTCCAAGTTTTTTGATGTATTCCTCTACTTTCTCAACAATGATATCAGAAGCCTTCTCAATGTCAAACTGAAAGCCATCTGTTGAAATTGAGGGGAAAGCTAAGGTGGGAACCGCAGTTAATGCAGAAGTGTCACAAGCAGATTCAAACTTGATATGCTCGCCCTTCGTTTGCTCATCTCTGGCACGTCCAGACAAATCAGGTATAGGCACTTCATTGCAGGTCTGTTTTTCTTTAATAGATTGACAAGAGGAAGAGCTCGGGGTGTTACTTGAACTAGAGACCACGTTGGTAGGAGGATCTACTTTCTTTAGGAATTTCATTATACCAACCTGCTTCTTGGTATCTGGGCTCTTCAGCCCATAACAACCTGATGGCAGGGTATCCGATGGCCCAAGCAAGCTATATGTTGTGACGGCTTCTTGAACATCATGCTCAGTCTGACAGATGGTTATTCGAGAAAATCCCTCACTAAGCTTTGGTAATTCCTTCTTTTGCAGCATTCTATTCACAACAGCAGCTGCTTTTCCACCCTGCAAATTGCCTTCATGACCAGTGCGCTTCACGGACCTTGAGATACAAAGCTTAGCTGGCAGATCAAGCACTACAACATGCACGCCTACGTCAGAGCTACCAAGCTTGACAAACTCAGCACGTTGTTCTCTATCCAGATTGCATCTGTCAATGAATACACTTTTGTTCTCTTTCAACGCTACTGCTGCACTGCTTAAGCATTGGACTTTGGTTCCAGATTTACCATTGTTAATATTATCCTGAAATTTGCCGAAATAAGTGAGAAATATGAAAAATCCTCAAGTTCTCCCAAGGTTGCATTACCAAATCACAGTTGACTTATTTTACTAACTCATAAACATGTTATCAAGCTAAGTACAATAAGCCCTAGTTCCAACACCATCATACATGCTCATAAATCAAGTTTATAGGAACACTATTGTGGTGGCAAATACAATAAGCTTAAACTTCATCAGTACAAAGTTAGATGGAATGCAGGAAAACTAAGGTAACATAATTTATATCCGAGTTTCTATCCGACAAATTTACTACTCCATAACCAGGTAAGTGAATCCGCTCAACCCCTAGCAAATCGCGAATTGGTTCAAGTATATTCTATCACGGTGCTTCTTTAGACACACTGTTAAGAGCGTGTCACGGATTTCATGTGGCGTATTCATATTGAATTCTATATTCAACAAATTTACTTCCTATCATATGAAAAAACCGGAAATGAGACAAGCGAAACAGACCAACTCTCGGCTAGAATTAGGTGTATTGCCATCGAGTAAGGATACATCTTGCTGGAATGCTAAAGTGAGCAAGCCATAAAGGCCAACCGTGAATGCTATAAAGTTTTAAGGAGTTGCATGAGACCAAGAGTAATGAGGACTACAAAAAGTCAAAGAGGCTAGCAACAAAAAAAAGGCAGGTGGGTGATGCGAAGGCAAAAAAGTCAGTCAAGAATTGTATGCAATATTAGATAGGAAGTAAGTAGAAAAAAAATATCTATAAACTTGCCCATACGAGAGACAGAAAGACAAGAGATTAATGAAGAGTTAAATGAGTGAATGATATTGACCAAATGGTTTTGGTTTGGGATAGTGAAATAAAGGATAGATGGAGGTCATACTTTGATATCTTATTCAATGGCCATCAAGAACAAGATGTTGGGGATGTATACATACCTTCAACTATGGTTAATCAGTTATAGGCAGAGTTTAAGAAAGTGAAGACAATATAGCATTGAAGAAGATGAGGTTGAAGAAGGCAGAAAGACCGGATGATATACGTATTGAAGTTTGGAAGTGTTTGGGGGAAGAGAGGAATGCCGTCCGTGTAGAGGAAGGGTACTCTTTATCGCTTTGCATAACAGCATAAGTACAAGGTGGTGTTCATGATTTCTCCAATTATCCGGGAGTTAAACTACTGGGTCATACTGTGAAATTAGGCGAGCGGGTGACTGAGCAAATGCTTAAGAAATGTGTAAACATCTCGGATAACCAATTGAGATTTTTGCTTAGGAAATCGGCTAGGGAGTCAATTTATCTGATGAGAGAAGATGATAGAACACTATCGAGATAAGAAAATAGACTTACATATGGTTTTATCACAGATTTAGAGAAGGCATATGATAGAGGACCAAGAGAACTGTTTGGTAAAAAGGGTGTATCACAAAATACATTGACCTCATAAAGAACATGTATAAGGGAGCTCGTAAAAGTGTACGAACTAACATTGGGACGACATAAGAATTTCCTATTAAAATTAGGGTGCATCAAAGCACTGCCATAGTCCTTTTCTCTTTGCTATTGTCATGGATGAGCTTACAAGGGCAATTCAGGACGACATTTCTTGACATATTTTCGCTTATTTATTTAAAACTAGTGCGTTGCACGGATTCTAAAATAATTGACTAAATGTATGATATGTAAGGATGTTTTACCCATTATTATGTAAAGAGGACTCTACAACAATTTTAACGCTTTAGAATTTGATTAATGATCATTACTGTTTCAACATGTGATTTTATTAGCTAAACTAATTGACACTTAGATAACACATTTTTTAGATAGTAGTCTTGAGAGGTTTAACTGGTAAAACAAAACAAAAATGACAATTCATTTATATTTTAATTCACTTAATATTGAATGCATTACATACAATATATACACGTCTTTTCTCTTTTGATCTTTGTATCTAAAGTATGCTAAATGATTAATATAGATGTGGTGCACCCTAAAGTTTCTTAGATCCCTTC
>VHZZ01018076.1:15155-26583 GCA_009801015.1 Silene noctiflora
TCTTGAGTATTTGGGATCTATAGACTCTTCAATAAAGCAATAAAGCATCCCGAGTTAGCTGCCTGTTATATGATTAACACCTTTGATTATTGTAATACCTCAGGTATTATGGTCTTTGAGAATTCCATCGAGTATGGGGTATTCTGTCGAGTAGGTTATGTGCATGTTCTGGAAGGGTCATGTTTGTTAGTTACTCGACCGAGTTCGGGGAACTCGATCAAGTAGAGGCTGCTCGATTGAGTACGTTAGTTACTCGATCGAGTAACTGCGCTGTTACGGGTTTGTGCCCGGTTTGATTTTAAATAAAGGAGACGTTTTTTTATAATATAACATCATTTTCTTAAACAATCATTTTATTTTTATTTTGACAAAAAGGAGAACTCAAACAACTTAAGATCCTCTCTTCTCTTTGCTATCAAATCAAGGAGCTAAAGTGCTTAACTTTTAGGGCTTTTCATACAGTTGTGATCGTTGTATCGTGGATAAGATCCTTATGTCGTTTTTATGTTAATTCAGTAATTTTGTTTAAACCCTAATCGGGTAGATTGGGGGGTTTTGGGGAGTTAATGATTGCTTAGATTATAATTTGATGTATATTGTATATGAAGTGACTTCGTAGAAGATAGATTTTGATTGCTTGCGCTAACCTTGTGATTTTCGTCTCGGGTAGGGTTTCCCTACTCGGTTATTGTGTAATTTCATAAGGTGATGTGGTAATTTGAGTATGATTATGATTATGATGGTATTGTTTGATATTGGCATGTTTATCAGTTTTATGGATGATTGTTGTTATTGTATATGGTTCGCGAGGTGCGTCATCGACTTAGTGGAGTCATTTGCGGGAATGGCTTCACGCCCTTGTTCGCCCCTTGTGGTTCCCATCACAAGGGGGATGTGCACATTAATGATCAATGGGTTTTGCGCACTATGGTTTTGAGCGGGGCTTACGTGGTAAGGCTGTGGTCCCCATTAACGGAGGGGTTTACCTTTTGCGACGGGTAAACTGGTAGGACTACACACTTGGTGTGTGGTCAGGTGTATAGAGTGTTGTGGAGTTGGAGGAATGTGATTCTATGTTGTATTGTCTTCTCTTATTATGCAGTAACTGACCCCGTTTATGTGTTTTGAAAACTGTGGTAATCCATTCGGGGATGGTGAGCAGTTGATTAGCAGGTATGCCTTGGAAAGCTCGCGGGTTGCTCGGGATGGAGTCATCACTTAGTCTTTTAGCTGGTCTTTCGCTTAGTCTTATAACAGTTTTAGTTTTAGTAGTTTTGATTGGAGAGGGTTGTATCGTATTTCACAGTTTTGCAGTTTTGGTTTTGGGATGTATGACTTAAACGTTTTTACCTTTAAATGTTGTTTCTTTATGGTCACTTTTGATATACCGTGCCTCAGGTAACCGATATGGTAGCATCTCCATATGTTAGGGTGGCCTTGGTAAGGCACCTTGGTATGTGGGGGTATTACAATTATAGTATTGATGACTATCTTGCTTTCTGTTTGGACAGAAATCCGTCTGCCGCCCCTGCTGCTGCGTTAGGACCATGGAGCAAGGACGTAGATGAGATAGAGAAGTTGATCTATGGAGATGAACCACGTCCTACGAAGGTTTACAGCCTTGAGGTAAATGACAATTTGAAAGCTGAGCTTGATGCTTTAGAGGCTGAAAGTTTTAGAGAAGATCCCATCATTGGGGTAAATGTAGAAGCTGTTACTCCTCTTGTCATAGGTGAGGTTGTAACATCGTTTACCATAGATGCTATGGTGGAAGGTAGTGAGCATTATTTTCTACCTTTTATTTTGGATTTTGAGTTTGATGAGCCTCAAATGTATTTTCTGACGACTCTCTATGATTCTATTATATATTGGTGCTACTTATGCCTTTTTGTGGCACATGCTCAGATCTTTGACTTACTTCTGAGGGCGTTAAGCTGCTTTAATTGTGTTTTAGAGGTTGTTCAATAATTATAAGTGTTGGTGTGACGGAGCTGAAGCGCGAAAAATGAAAGAAGCATCCTCTGTTTACGCTTACTCGATCGAGTAGCCCATTACTCGATCGAGTACGGCCTCGCTCTGGTGTTTTTGCCGCATTTTGGATATTGATTTGGTGACGGTTAGTCGCAGTTTCCTCTGTTTTGCAGCTGGTTTGGGGGAACTTTTCTGTTTTGCAGCCGATATTCTTCTTTCTTGTATTTTCTTTTTATTGTATTATCTTTCGTGGTTATTTATCTCCTTATGCCTTTTGTTAGTAGTGTCCTTTAGGTTGCTGGATATATCTTATATTGTGATTTATGTGCAGTTTAGGTCACAATAAGGACACTGTGACATTTAGGTTTGGAGGAGAGTCTTTACATAATACGTTGTGTGCATTTATTTATGTTGTGTGCTTTATAACATGGGTATCACCATCCTATGTGAAAAGCATCACAAATCACTTTTAATAAATACAAACTATTATTAAAAACCTCAGTTATGATTCATGAAATGATAATGGAGATTTGATGAAATTTTGGTTAGATYCGTATACTATTTGGTGGGTTAATGGWAATTCGRCGAATTAWTAAGTACATGAGTAGATTATCGAGTAATTGGAATGGTAAATAAACGATTTAATAGATCAATTAKTAAACTAACATATTAAARACAACAAATAAGGTCATTGTATAGACTAATGTACAGAGTTCAGGGGTACACCATAAAATTTCAAAAATATAGGGGTACACCATAGAAAACCGAAAAACTCGAGGGTACACCGTAGAATATCCTTTAATTGTTTGATTCAGGTTGAGTCTTGGTAATATGAATAACAATGATGATAATTTGCATGTGTTTTTGCATTTGAATCCCAATTAAGTTATCCATGTATATTGTTTTGACCGTTAGCTTATGAAAACAAAGCTCAAAGAACAAGTATGACCGTAATTGACATACCTTATGCTAATTAGATTTGACAAATTTTGTTGGTAAACTACTTAAATTCTGAGGTCTATAGAGCTTCCTAGGCCAGGAACACTAATAAACTGGTCTCATTTGCAATTAGGTCTGAGTGTGGTTTCTCCTTGTGAAATATGTAATATCGAACTGCATAAGTGTGACATTGATTTCATGATGCTATTGTTGCTTTCATTTGATTAAGTACATGTGGATAGGCGGTTCTACCGTTCAAATAAGATTTACATTACCTTCTATTTAGCCCATTTGAGCCCTAGTAGCCAATTTTATACCTCGTCTTTTAGCTACAATCCCGAATTTGCCTACCTTATCGGGACAGTCGCAGTTGCTTATTTATCATGTCTATTTTTCTACTATGGTTGGGATTGGGATTGTGGGTGTAGTAGAATATTTTGCAGCAATTGTGTTAATTCCTTATGTTGGAGAAAGAGAACAATTTGAAGCAAAAGAAAAAAAAAAGTCGAGAAAAAGAAAAAAAAAAAAAGACGAAAAAAAAGAGAAAAAAAATGAAAAAAGTGGATTGCTTTATTATCATTTGTTAAGGGATTATATGGGTTTTACTAGAGTCTAATGCATATTTTGGGAGTAGTTCATTGTCTCCCGTGTGTTGTCAAAGTTGAGATGATTTCACTAGTTGGAATTATGCTTATATTGTAGAATTGGTTTTGGTTAGTATGTAGCTGCGACTACCGTCTTAGCCTCACATATTAATAACGTGCTTTGCACAAACCTTTTTTTCTCTTACCCATTTGTCACCCTTATTGTCCATGATACATGTACTTATGTCTATTTCATGATTTCATATTAGTTGGAGAAATTCTTATCACATTAGATTGCATACATGTTTCATAAGTTGAGTGAGTGACTTGATTCTTTCTATCTTACAAAAAATTCACCTCTTATGAGAGCATGAGTGAATCCGTGAGAATCCGACTAAATTTTGTCTTGCAAGATCGAAAGGTATTTGGTTTTGTCTATATTACGCTGTCATATAAATCTTGGGACTTGAGCTGCGTCTTCTATTACCCGTGCCTTTGAATTTGTTTTATTGGTACACCTTTGTAATTACTTTGTTATAGATATGGATAGCTTGGGGTTTCTATGTGCATTAAAATTAGCTCTAAGTAATTTATTCACCATTTGTATGATTGCTATTTTGTATTGTGTGTTTGTTTTGCTTAGGGACAAGCAAAGAGTGGGTTTGGGGGAGTTTGATGAGTCATACTTTTATACATTAATTTGCCTCTCCTTAGTTACTTTTTATACGGTTTTCATGCTAAATTATGTCATTTATATGCCATCTACATTAAAATGTCGATACTTTCGTTATTTGGTGTTTAATGCAGAAATGAAGCATTTATGGACAAAAAGAATGAAATGGAGCACCGCGGAATTGGCATGAACGGATATACAGAGCATGGCACGGAACTCTAGAGAAATAAAGGAAGAGAGGAGAATATTGCACGAAGAAGTAAGAAGAAATTGAATACTCGATCGAGTTAGATGATGCTTGATCGAGGAACCTGGAGATCAATTACAAGAACTGAGTGTCGAGAGTTGATTGTTATGAAAACAGTATACTCGATCGAGTACTTTGCCCAAATCCATCTTTTGCGAGAGCTTTCCTAAATCAGTTTAGTTTGTATTATAAATACCAAACTCGTAGGTTATTATTAGGTTATGATTTATTTACCTTTAGAACTCCTAAAACTCCTTTGTTTAGTAGGCTAGGATCTACAATTCTTTCTACAATGATTTGTTACAGTATTATCATTAATCTTTTCTCGTTTATTAATCATTCAATTGTTGAGCTAATAAGTATGTCTTTAATTATGTCTCCTATTATTATTATTGTTGTTAATTCTCTCAATATGCATAGCTAAACCTTTAATCTAGGGTAATGAGGATCTAGTATCATGTTAGAAGGTGGTAATTAATACATTAACTGTTAAATTGCTTTTGATTGTTGTTCAGTTATGGTTATGAATCTAATTGATTGATTACGGATCAAAGTTAATTAATTAGTCTTGCAAACTAAGATTTTTACCGATCGGGTTAAGAATAGTATAGGCTGCGATAACTGAATAGAGATAGTTTAATTATAGCGACCACATATTATTCTTGATCTAAAGGGCATATTAGAATTGACCGATCATATGACCTTAAACAATCCAATAGTTCTGTTAATTAATTAAATCTCACCCCTAGATAACTGATCTAGTGAACCCGATCCCTAGACCTTTTAATCTTATTGAATTCGTTATTTATTTATTTTGCAATTAATTTCAGTTAACCAACCAAACCTTCAAGAAACTTGTTACTTTAAGACAGACTTAGATAAAAGACAAATTAGACAATTAACACCTCCCTCTGGATTCGACCCTTCTTACCGCTAGCTAATAGTTAGTAATAATTTAGGTTTATTTTGATATAGGCCATACGACTAAACCCTGATCAATATGTTGAGTTGTACTTGTCCTACCTTATCTCCAAACTTGGTTGGGTTATATCTCGAGATTGTTGAGCTCATTTTTTTACGAGTCCAGTACCCCTCTCCCCTGGACCATGGCCATGAAGGCCGCATTAGTAGCCAGGAGTCTGTCTAACTCCGCTTGGGTAATGTTGGTAGCAGATGAGTCTCTTCTTGGGGGCATGATTCTACAAGAGTTTGAATAGGATTATAAATATTTTATCATAGGCCATGATAGCTTAAACATCTTAATTCCTTCAACAGAAGACATGGTATGGTTGACTGGTTTGCCCTGCCCAGCCTACCACGGTTATACTACTCCCTAGGTTATGATTATATCTTACTTCATCATACTACCTAAGGGCTCAGGGATCACATAACCGCATATCTCTAGACATGATTCAACAGCACACATAATCAGGTAATCATATGAACATTTTCAGCATACATCATTATCTCAAAACACCAACCATATGATCACATCATTCCAACCTTTGATCAATCAATATACATCCAATTTACTTACCTTGTTCCTTCCCTGCAGAAAAGTTAGTACGATACTATATCAGGTCAATATATAAACTACCCCACTCTTCAATTGCTCTCATTGGGTTCCCGAATCAGAACTGAAAGGGCCCATGGTTTGGTGTGAGGGGGCCCCTAACTTATCCCATTCCCTTTTTGGGGCTCGTATCAGTTTCTATCCCGGGGTTCATTATATTTGACTCTTCCTATGTTCATTTTATTTATTTTTTTTTAGGCCTAAGGATCGTTCGCTCTGATACCACTTTGTAACACCCTCATTTATCCAAGAGCCTATACTAGGACTTCCCAGATAATTGAGAGTGTTACCATCCCGGAATAACCGAGGTAGTAGATAATCAAACTGAATGAAACACAATATTCATTTAAATTATAAAGTTTGTTACAACACAAATTCTCAAAGTACTAAGACAGCGGAAAAAGAAATACAACTGAAGACTTATAAACAAGTGATCTATTTCTATGTCGGTCCATCCA
The DNA here is from genome assembly GCA_009801015.1 of Silene noctiflora. Taxonomy (NCBI): domain Eukaryota; kingdom Viridiplantae; phylum Streptophyta; class Magnoliopsida; order Caryophyllales; family Caryophyllaceae; genus Silene; species Silene noctiflora. The sequence continues at coordinate 21,601 of VHZZ01018076.1, forward strand.
AGTCCTCACGCCATCCCATGCTCTTAACTGACTCATCTGTTACCTGTCAATTCTGCTCCCCATTATGGATCATCACAGGTGTTAAACGAATACACGGTCAACCTCACGGTTGAGTAGCATAAATAATCAACAATTAAAAAATATGCAAAATGTATGAGTATGCAGTTGCCATGGCCTTCCACTGATCTCATCAACCCGAAACACCCACCCGCCGATCCCTGGCCGGGTATACCTCGATCATAATCGAGAAACTAGCTGAACATCTGAGGTCATCCGGAGACAGATCTGCAGAACCAGCCCGGGCCTTTAAATCACAATCACAGATATCCAACCGATATCTTACTGATATCCAACCTAAGATGCATATGCCATGCTCATGAATGCATAATCAAAACATACTTAAATCATAAACCAAACCGATAACAAGCATAAACCATGCTTATGAATGTAACAATAATTCACAACTCAAAACATGCCATAGTTCATATAATAATGCACCCAACAAGACATAACATCCAAATGGAACAATTATAAGGAATAGCTGATTAATTATCCTACCTCGTAATAAGCAAATCTTGACTGAAATTATCGTTTCAGAAATACTCCATTTCAAACTCGTCACCTAAAACAATAATATTATTATTAACTATATTATTCGTATTATTTATTAAATCATTATTTATCGTAGTTTATTATTCGTATTCCTAAAGTCCGTAAAACGTGTCGTTACAAATCCCGTCTTCACAAGATATATTAATTATATTCTTTATGAATAATTTACCTTCTAATTATAAAAATTAAAATTAAATAATTTATTATTTACGAAATATGGAATTATAATTAATAAGACTCATATCATTATAATAATTACGAACTACGAAAATATAAACTACGAATTAAAAAACTAAACGAATTCAACTAATTCAACGAATTAACGAATTCAACGAATTAAACAAATCCAACGAACTAAACACAATTCAACGAACTAAACCCACGCCCTTAAACAACCCGACAACTACCAACTGCGTCCCTGACAGCCACCAACCCCACCGTGGCAGCCTCCCCTGCACCATGGTGGACCCCTCCTGACACCACCAGACTCGCCGACGCCAGCCACTGTGTCCAACCGTCACGATTAAAACCCCCAGAATCGACACCTCCCTTCAACCTCACTCCTTTTTCACCCCGACTCCAACCACCACACTAGCCCACACCACCTTAGACCACCACCTTCGTCACCACTGACTCACGGTGGTTCCAGGGATGGTTACTCCCTCCTCTCGAGCCCTCTGCACTGCTACAACAACCACCACCAAACCGCCTGCCTCACACACAACCCTTCCCCCTATTTCTGTTTTCTACGACCACCATCACCACCAACCACTACCTATAACCACCATGACACACTCCTCGATGTCGCCCCAACCACCAGGTTCTAACCCACCATGCCTTGGTCAAGTCAGGTCCCACAAATGGGTTCAAACACGGGTTCACTCCCTGTTTTACGAATTCCCCTGCCTCAACCACTGTGGTGGCGCATTCTTCCACCACCGGCCACCACCACTGCACCATGGTGGTCGACCCTACCCTAGAAATCACCACCCACCAACCCAGGTCATACGGACATTAGCCCATGGGTCAAAACCCGACTAATGACCTTCCCCCTTCAACCCGTATCCCCGTCTTTACACCCAAACCACCACCACTACGTTGGTTGACACTGGTCTGGGATTGGTCAGGGTGGTCAAGGGTGGTCCCAACTTAGCCTAGGGTCTGGGTCAGGTCTGTCGAGTCAGTCTAGGTCTAGGTGTGGTCGTGTCTAAGTTAGGTGCGCGTTAACTAAGAAAATGAAACGATAAAGCGATAATATAAATCGTACCTTGAACGATTCCCGTCTCAAAGTCCTAGCTTTCTCCCTCTATCACTCCTTTACAATTTTCAGAATTATGGTGTATGCATAAATGGTAAACTCGTGTGATAGGTAGGTTTAAGAAGCATTCAAAATTCTTTCAAATGGTTCAATGAATCGTTGATTCTTATGCCTCGTAAATGACCACATTCAAACCTCGTAAAAAATTGTAATTGACCTCGTAAAATACTCGGTCTACCTAGGTTTACACGGTGCATACCCCCATTCCCAACACCGTCTCATTATTTTATTATTTGACTAACTCGTTACGTAAAGCGTAATATATATATTAAATATAGTTATCTTAATTATCGTCCATGCATCCTAATTATTAAATATCTTATATATATATATATATATATATATATATATATAATTATATCCAGCTTATGATAATAATATTAATATTTTATTATTACGAGCTATAAAAATACGGGGTATTACATTAATAACATTTCTTTTTCTCTCATGATTATACTTTTATTTAAATGAAATGAAAACGGGTGTAATTCGTTGTCAATATATAATTTAACAACGGTTTTATAGAAACCATTACCGTATTACACAATGTAACAACGGTTATCCAAAAACCGTTGTCATATGTAGACATATAACAACGGTTATTTATCAACCGTTGTAATTATTTTCCACTATTTATGATTTTGACCAACGCATGCCTATTTATTGACCAATGCATGCATGCCTGTTTATCAACGTATGGATTATTAGATGCCTGACCAATGCATAAATGCACATGCATGAATAGTAACAATGCATGCCATGCACTACTTTATTCAACGTCGCGTTAAGTGGCTGTTAAAATGTTAACGTATGGATGATATTACTTTAATTCATTGTAGCTTATACTACAAATAGCCTAATATATAACATATATATGAAATACTTCAAATCACTAATTCACATTATATATATTGCATATCACATATATATTATTCCTTTATTATCACTTAAAAATTGATCATGTCTTCGGCTATTGAATTTTCGGTTACACGGTATATTAATCCGATAAACTGCATAATACACAGTCTCCTGGTCAAATACGATGCGGAGGGCAAGCCATATACAAGGAGCCTTACCTTTTTTAGGGACACGCTCCGTAATATTGGCTATTCTAATATCATAAAAGTTCACCCAGCGTGGACAAAAGAGGGTGGTTTTCATGGGTATGCCCTGACCGATTTCAGGGGTGTGGGATTGACAATTTTCGCCAAGCCCGAAAACTTGATGCAAGGTATGCGTCAAGTGATCATCTATAGGGGAAACATGAGTACTATAATGACGATCCTGATCGTTATGTTTTTGGTGGGCCCTACTTATGGATCGTTGTTGCTGAGGACAATAATCTGCTGAGAAGGGAGTACCCCCACAATCTTACTACCATACCGAAATCCTGGGAGGACGAAGAAGTGCCTCATTTTGATCACCGTCGCGATGCTGATATAGTGAAGTTGATTTATGATCAACTTTCTCCTGATTACCCTTCCCCAAGTGAAATTCGTATTATGAATTTTAATTAATTTATCTGGGAGCTGTTGGTTGCTTATTTGTTATTATTTTTTTTAAATATTATATTGTGTTCATTTTCATTTCGTTTTGTATCGTTTATTTGTTTTTTTTATATTTATGTTTAATTATTTATGTATGTGTTTTTTTTATTATAATATATGAAAATGCAATTTGGCTTGCCTGATTTGGTTTTTTATTTAGTTGTGCAAACACTACTTAATTAATTAACAACAGAAATTAATTCATTAATTAATTAATACACGAAAATGAAACAATAATAAATATGATGATGAAGTAGTATAATAGACGACGACATAATCAATTCAATAATTAACACACGGATTATGAAACAATAATAAAGATTTATTTCATTTAGGTTTTAGGGTTTAAGGTTTAGGGTTTGATTGGCAACGGGTTTACAGATCCGTTGTTAAGTTTATAATATTAACAATGGTTTTTATATTAAACGTTTTCAAATATAGACAATTAACAACAGTGTTTATGAAACCGTTTTCGAATAATTGTTGTATTTATCAAATTTACAATTTATATCGGGTTTTTCATTAGAATCACTACTTTACATTTATTCATCAACTCTATCCAAGTTCTTATTGTCACTGTCGCTATCATTCTTCTTTATAGCTTAAAAAGGTGATCTCATTTCATAGCTTATGTTTTTCATTAAAATTACTTTATATAAAAATGGCTCGAACTTGGATGATTGATGCTAAAAAAAGGTGATCCCGTTTATGATGATGCAATAGCTGAATTTTACAATTTCGTTCGTCAAAATTTGAAAGGTTCCTCAATAATCCCGTGCCTTTGTGGTAGATGTGGTAATATTAGGTTTTTGCCTCTCCAAGAAGTGAAAATACACTTAGAAAAGAATAGTCTCAGTCGAGATTATGGTCGTTGGATTTTTCATGGAAAATCAGAGGATGAGGAATCTGATGTAGAAGTAAATAATCATACACCTGAAGTTTGTTTAGATAGAGGTGATGGAGAATATGATGTAGAAGTAAACAATCATTATTYATCTGAAGTTGGTTTAGATACCGGAGACTACTTAGATGTTAAATTTTTGGAAGATGATGGATCCGACGATGTTTTTGAAGTTACCGATATTGGGGATATAAATGCTGATGACTTAATTGAGAAGTTTGGTAAATCTGAAATGCCTTTATTTACTGGTTGTAAGAATTATACAAAATTGTCTATTGTGGTAAAGTTATATAATTTGAAGGGGTTAAATGGGGGGGAGTGATAAGTATTTTACCGATCATCTAGCTTTATTATGTGACATGCTTCCTAACGGTAATTTTCCTCCTCGTCGGACATATGAGGCTAACAAAATGATTAAAGAATTGGGCATGGAATATGAGAAAATATATGCTTGTATCAATGACTGCATATTGTACTGCAAAGAATATGAGAAATTAACAAAGTGTCCGCGCTGCTTTGAGTGGCATTATAAAACTAAGGAAGGGATCCCAGCTAAGGTGTTGTGGTATTTTCCCCTAATACCAAGAATGATAAGGATTTATTCG
>VHZZ01018084.1:6557-21400 GCA_009801015.1 Silene noctiflora
ACTGTTTTTGTACCTTTTGGTTAACATTGGTTAAACCCTAATTGGGTATGGTGGGGTGTTTGGGGGTTTTTTATGGTAGTTTGTAATTGTGTATATTGTGTAATGGTATAGGAGGTGGATTCGTAGAAGAGCGCCTCTGAGCTGTTGATTGTTGTGATTGCTAGTCAGGTAGGGTTTCCCTACTCAGTTGCTGATTTTGTGTTTGGCATTGTAGTATGATTATTATGTTGTGTGTATATCGTGTTGATTGTATGCTGTGATATGCTAGTGGTGTAGTGTTGGCTGTGTTGCGAGGTGCGTCCTCGGCTGAATGAAGTCACTTGCGGGAGTGGCTTCACGCCCTTGATTCGCCCTCCGTGGAACCCGCCACGGGAAGGGATGTGCACATTAAGGAATATGGTTTATCGCTCGGATAAGATGAGTGGGGCTTAGGTGGGAACGGTTGCGGTCCCCCACTGGCAGGGCTACACACCTTGGGTGTGTAGTCAGTGATGTGAAGTGATGGAGGAGTTGGTGTATGGTGTGGATGTGATGTTGCCTTTGAATGCTTTCTGTTATCAGTAATTGACCCCGATTTTGTGTTTGTAATCTGTGATGATCCATTCGGGGATGGTGAGCAGTTGTTGAGCAGGTATAGCTTATATGCGCATGGGATGGCTGGGTGATCATCATGAGATAGAGGCTTCCGTTGTGTCAGAGTTTAGTAGCTAGTGTTTAGACTTGAGTTTGAGTTTCACCTTTTGCATTTTTGTATTTCTGGTCAGACAGTTTTGGTTATATAGTTTTGATGTAATCAGTTTAAACTCTTATTTAAATATGTTTCTTTATTGTCTGATGATTATCATTGCCTCGGGAAACCGAGATGGTAGCACCTTTATACTTGAGGTGGCCTTGGTAAGGCACTTTGAAGTGTTGGGGTGTTACAGATATAACCAAAGGAGAGGAAATTTTTAGGCATTTACATGCGAATAACATTATTAAAATAAAAGGGAATCATAAGGTTCCTTCAGGCTTGAAACAAAAGGAAAAACTTTTTGTTTATGGCATAACGCTCGGTCCCATACTATAAATAATTGTTTTGTATTTTGAAATACTTTGCAGGATTTGATTGATAATGGTCAGATTTTGTTTTCAAGTGAGGATAGTGTCAAGACCGATGATGATCCTTTCTCAGTGTTGAATTTCGAATGTAATATGTTCGACTTTTCTAAATCATCTATTTCTGCTGATAATTTGCAGGAGGAGCGAGCGCACCGCTTGTTCAATCACCTTATAGACCAGCGTTTTTTTGTTTTCCCAAAGGTGGATAATGCTGAGATGGTGGAGATTTGCAAGTGGCATATGACCGAACTCCTTACGAAGTGTCAGGCCTTCCGGGCTTTCGTGGCCAAGCTGGTTCAGAAAGGGAAACTTTCCCTTCTTCCAATTGATGAATAAGCCTTGGATCTAGCAAGGAAAGCCAAAATTATGGAAGCCGTGAAAGGAAAATCTGGCAAAACAGATGAAGGTACAACTTCCAAGTCCTATAAGGATGTATTAAAGGCTGATCCATCTCATGCGCGCCTGGTTCAATGCATGAAGAACCTTCGAAGAAATATGTGCTTCGGATGTGCTAATATGTTACACTTTGAGCTTGTTCGAATTCAAGCCATACCAAATGACACTAAATGGGTTCCACCTTACCAGCGTCGGCCAATGAAGTGAATTCGAGATTTGGAAAATTGGCAGCTCAAGCAAGGGGCCAAAAGGGATGCAGGTATTGGGCACTATAAGGAAGCCATTGGGGGAATTTAAGAATCAACCCAATATCCCTATGCAAAAGGTGGTAACCAAAAATCAGAAAAAGAAGCATTCTAAGGCGTTGACAACAAATGCTCGAGCCAAAGTTGAAATGCAATTGATGCAAGAAGCTATGGTGGCGGATATCAAGGTCTAAGACCAAGAGGCAGCAATGAAGAATGAAATTGACAAAAGTGTTGAGGCTTGTGTTGATGTCATTGATAAGCTAAGCGATCAAGTTATGGGAGCTGACAAGGAGGATGATGACCTGGGGGATTTCTCAGAGTCTGAGCTGGATTTGCTGGTGACTAATGAAGATCTCAAACCAATACAGTTTGGATCATTAGATCCTGGGACTATTGAATGCATGATGGTGACAATGCTTTCAAAGGAATTTAGCACTAAAGGATCATTTTCTGGAGGTTCAGAGTTGTCGGTACCGGGTATTTCTGATTGTGTAATAGCGAGTATTTTTATTCGTAATGACGCCTTAGATAGAGACCTTACAGGCCAGGAGGTTAATGTGATTATTAATGCCTTGTTTGTTAGAAGGGGTGTGGATAATGACCATTGTAGACCTTTGTACATTAAAGTCAAATTAGAAAACCGGATATTGGGAAAGGCTTTAATTGATAATGGTGCTACTGCTAATATTGTGCCAATTGCTATTCTTCAGTTGGTAGGAAAAATGGAAAGGATATAACTCCTTGTAAAGTGTCAGTTACTAGTTTTACTGGGACCACATAATGTTGTGAGGGGACTATATCATTAGCAATTAAGGTGGGATCGTGTATTACAGAGTAAGTCCTACTCGATAGAGTAGCTACAGACACAGAAAACCGTAGTATTACAAACTTAGTCTATCCTTAGATCTTAGTCTTAGATTAGTGTAGCAGTAGAAGTAACACGGCGGTGCCCATCCAATCATGGAGGTATTTAGCCATMTATCCCTTAGTTTGTAATTTAGCTTGTCACTATCCACAAGAATCCTTTGTGAGGACTTTGGTTTGTGTTGTGTTATTGGTTTTTCTTGATATATAAGTCTCATTGAAAATTCTTGTGTTTTAGTTGGTAATTATATCATTCACCATCGAAAGTGTTAAATTACGACAAGTAATTTAACATTAATTAGATTATGCATCTACAACGGTGGCTCGAACCCTTGAATAAAAGGGTAGATCACAAAGTGTAGGAGGGTAGTTACGACCTCCAAGGTACCTAGAGGTACTAATCTTGTTTCACACAAACAGATACCAACTGTAAGTTTTACAATTTAATTAACATGTTCTAATCTCATAATGAACATGTATAAACTGAATGCAGAAGCGATAAAAGAGATCGATTACTTACCTCCAGTAATTGCTTGAAATAATTGATCCGTCTTAATGAATAACCCGAATTCTTACACCCCAAATCTGACTTGGCTTCCAAACCCTCATCCTCACAATTTAGATGGTGTATTTTCTTAATGAGGTAGGCTTCCCCTTATATAGACTCTTTCCATCAAAGAGTCAACTGAACAGTTTCCTAAATTGCGAATGTTAGTTTATGGTAGATAATAATGGGACCGAAATCCTAGGTAAAAATTTCACCATATAATGGACCAACTTAATTTCCATAAAATAATTTAATTAAATATTAATGTAATACTTATTTATTTTATGACATATCTTACAATAAATACCAAAAAGAAGAACTATTTTATTAATTGTATGGAGGAAATAAGTAAACACCATTTGAAAACTAATATAAATTGTTAAAGAAGGTTTTTGAGTGCATAAATTAAAAAGTTGTGCTCGCGTCTAATAAAACATTTCTAACTTATAAAAATGCTTATCTATACTGAAGAAGACTTAAGCGGTAAAGTATGTGAAATACAGTCTCAAAGTAATTTGGCCTTGAACCGATCAGTTTCTAACTCTCCCAATTGGTTTAAGCCTTAAGCCAATCAGTTTGCTATGGTCTGTGCATCTAAATCTTATTAGAATGAAGCGATTTTGTTAGTGTTGGAAAGTTAAGAGAGAGACATTTCACCTCCAACTTAAATTACTAAATTACCATGTCCGGAAATCAAACCTCACGAGTGATAGGGATCAATTATGTTTAGTTGTATAATTTTGGTGTTTCAAATCTTTTATTCTTCTTCTTTTCTGAGTTGTTCTTCACTTTTTCTTCCACCTGATATGAATACTTCTAAATGTATAAACGGTAAAGTGAAACGAACGCTTCTATACCTACGAGATACTAGTAATAATAATTAATAAAAATCAATACACTATAGCCACATAATAGAGGGAATTAACATGTAAAATTATGTTAAAATATCCCTTAATTAGGAGCATGATGATTTGTTTATCTTACATGTGGAAAACAAAACAAAGGAACACAGAGTGAAAAATTGTGAAATCACGGAAGTCAAGACTCTGAGTTTGCCGGAGAGAAGTGAAGTCGAAAAATTAAGCGGCAAATCTCAATATTTATGCCACACATATTTAAATCCTTTGACTCTCTCAACATTCATTTGCGCTCTCAAATTAGGGTTTTGCTATTCAGTTGAACAACTTTTCATCATCCCTATTGAACCAAATTTCATCTTTTCAAATAGCAAGACAAGATTTTGAGAGATACCCACATAAATTAAGCAGATTTTCTAATATGGGTCGACCTCCCAGCAATGGCGCTCCTTCGTTTCGTTTCAGCCCAGTTGAGGTATCCTCCCTCTATCAATTACTTTGATAAAATTGGTTATCTGAGTTTTGATTTTGTATTTTATTCGATAGTTTGATGTTGAATCATTCTTTTTTAGCACTCGTAAATGTGACTTTGTGTATAAATTGGTAGTTTGTAGTTAATTATTTTGCAGATTATTTATTTATGTTTGAATTTTGTGTTATTTGAAAGGTTAAATTATTCCATTTCGTGTTTGTGATTATTTGCAAAATTTGTGATGGGTTGGTTTATTGTCCGGTGATCAGGATTTCTGGTGCCGTATCGATTTACCCCATTCCCTGACATTTTACTTGTCATGTTTTTGGTGTCTTCTTTTATGAATGTTGTTAGCCAATTCTAATGCTACTGTCTCAGATTTTTATCATAAAATTTTCCCCGGGTTCGTTTTTCCCTTTTCAGTCATGCCTGTATATGGAACGGACTTTTTCGTGTTTTATATAAACTGAAGGTCATGAGTTAAGATGGTCTCCTTTTTATTGTATTTTTCATTTGTTTTTGGTGTCCATGAATGATTCTCATCCCGACAAATTTGAATGGCAAAGGAAAACAGGCATGACTCAACACGATACAAATGCATGTGATTGTTCTACTTAATTTTTTTTATGCTGTTATACATTGCTCAATGGTAATACTTGCTTAAGACAGCTATTCAACTGCTTTAACTCTCGTAACTCTAGATTTTATTAGCATAGGAGGCGACAACTTGGTTGTAAAGTATATCTCAAAGTTACATGCTACATACCTAGACCTCGCGCACACCTTAGGATACTTTCACTCTAGCATCCATTTGCTTTGAAGGTTAAATTAATTGCCCTTCAATTGTACTCTAGAATGAAACACAGGCCATTCTACCATAGGTAATGTAAACTCATCGCTAATGTAATAAAATATTTTCTTTGGTGAATGACGGACTTATCTAATAAGATTTTCGACTTCTTAGCGTATATCCTACATTCCTACATTTATTACGAATCTAGAATTGTTTGGGCTTGCTATATGGTTGCATCCGTGATATAACTTCGTTTTGTATGGGTTGGGATAGTAAGAATTTAGAAAGAAGTCAATAATGATAAATATATGTTCTGATCTCTTTTCCTTGTCCTTTTTTTTTGTTTTGTTTTAGGTTGCTCAAATGGAAGCCCTTTTGACAAAACACGAGGGCCAGGTGCCACCTCGGGATCTTCTTGTGGCTCTTGCCCAAAGATTCAGGTTTGTTCATAGTATCAGATAGATAAGCTGTTAGACATACTTTTCAATTTTGATGGGTATTGAACTCACCTGAGCTAATTTGTGACTCTAGTAATTCACCAGAGCGAGCTGGGAAGACAGTTGTACAAATGAAGCAGGTAACACGAGTCTTAACCTCTAAGCATCCTAATCTTTACTATCAGCAGAAATTGTGCTCACTTTGATCCTCTTTTTATTGGAAGGTTTGGAACTGGTTCCAAAATAGGAGGTACGCACTGAGGGCAAAATCGACAGAGTCACCTGGAAAGCCAAGTTCCTCACCTGTTACTCGAGATGATGTTACTCCTGTTAGAAATGTACCTTCTGTTCCCCGACAATTGGCTGTTTCTTCAGGTAGTTCCACTTTGCTCCCTAAGCAATCCTTGCTCATCTTTTCCTGCAGCTTTAAGATGTTAAAGTTTCTGCAAAGTTTATAGTAAAATGTGGGATGCTTAATTTTATGTACTTATTATTTACCTTTATATGTGGTTTAGTCTTCAAGTCTTCACACGTGAGAAAATATGAATTTTACGAATTTTTCCGGATTTCCTTTTAAAGTTTTGTGGTACTCATTATAAATAGGATTTCTACAAATTTAAGTAAATACTAGTGGATCACGTTGCCGCCAAAATTGTAGAATTAGACTCAAAAAAAATTTGTAGCTATCTTCTTATGTTTAAAGTCAATTTTGAATTAGATTGCTGGTGAATGAATCTTGGAAATCTTAGCTTTAAAATAGTAATGGCGAGTGTTTATCACTGTCTTTTACAACTGATGTGTTTCTGCAAGTTATGCTTGTAGTGTGATCAGTGCAGTATGGTGTTAGATATGATCTGATACTCAAAAAAATTGGGGAAACCTGGAATGCAAAAAGTTACGCAAATACATTGGCAAATGGAAATTGCCTTCAAATATGATATGAAATAGAATACCATAAGGTTAGATTATTAGGTTTTCTTTTTTGTTTATGGAAATAAGATGTTTATCCCGATATTCTAGATATTAGTATAGTAGCGATCTTGAAGGAGATGTTTATTGATATTGGATGCCTAAATTTTCTCAGAAGGTAAGTTACCGGTCTTTTGCTAGTCAGCATATCTAGCGTGAGAGAATGGGATCTGATGGATTATCTTTAGATAATTTTCTTAAGCTAACTTATGTAGCCTGATCGAAGCCTCAAAGGATTTAATTTAACGAGGTTCAGATAAAGTTTCCTTGGTGAATGATAGGATGGGTTTAGAAGTTATTTTCTCCTAAATTTTGTTAATGGACATTGCCACTGATATTAGGGTCAGATTAAGTATCCTATTCCCGGTTACAAGCATGCAATATATAACTTGCCATTAAGCCTGCAATATCAGGGGTGCTGATTATTCAGCACAGCTCTTCTCTATTTGGAGGTAGATGTTTTTGGGGTTACATTTTGTGGCATAAAATGATCAATGGCACACCTCTCGATGTGAAAGGAGGAGGGGGGGGGGGGGGGGGKGATAGAAAGAAATAAAAAAATGGAATAGTGGGAGTTCAACTCACCCCTCTCCTTGGGCCTTTTGAATGATTTAAAAGTTAAGAAAGAGAGTAAATGTTCTCTTGCCCATTTAATAGTGGGCTTATAGAGTTATATTTGTCTAATTAGCGAACCTTTCAATTGACTCTCTCTTTTTCTCGCCCGCCTTCCTTTACCCGTTAAATCCTTCTTGTCAAGGAAGTTTTTGGTTTCACCTACCTTCATATGAGAGAACATATATTGGTTTTCTGATCCGAAGTAAACCCACCACCGGTGACACTAGCATGGCAAAATTTAAGGTTGAGATTAGATCAGGTATGGCCGATCAATATTTTCAGTGATTTCTTTTGCTCATCTCTTTCCGAGAGATACAATCGTTGAAGTAGGATTGCACGTTTTCTTCTTTCTCTTTAGTTTACCCTTGTCTTTCCATGTCCGTTACTCAAGTTAGAATCGAGAACCCTCTTCGTTTGAAAACATGGTATGAAAGAAATGAAAGGAAATGAAGATTTTCCAGATTTTCTCATTGATGTTAAATCCACCTTAAATATGAATAGCATTTGCTCGTAGAATGTCGAGATCTTTAAACTTTGCTGCTATCCATGTTTGACATGTATGAAATTTGGTAGATCCAAACTTTCCCTCTATCTCAATCTTAATTGCATGTTCTTTTGTTACATCGCCAGATTTTTCTTGGTTTAATCATTAGGAATTGTTTCTTCTGATATGTGTCTATCAAACATTTGTTCGCGTCAGTAGAGCTTTAATCTCTTTGCCATTGTGTTTATGGCTTGCATTTTCTGCCCCAAAATTGTTGACATATTCTAACTTTCGAATGTTGTGCTTAGTGTGACCAAGTGAGTTTTATCATTTATTTAGGTCCTCACGTGGTTAGAAATGTTTCCGAAGCTCCTATGATGGAATTTGAAGCTAAATCTGCTAGGGATGGTGCATGGTAAATAAATCTTGGAATTCAGTTTTTGCAATCCTCCCACTTTTGGTAAATTGATATTTCTTGTTCTTCAATATATTTTCATCCACTAATTTTTGCTTGTTTTTTTTGTCTTTCTTCTTCAGGTATGATGTCCAATTATTTCTTTCTCATAGATATCTGGACACCGCTAATCCAGTAAGTATTACTGTGGCTTGTTACTTCTCACTCGAGTTTGCCTCCTTTTCCTAAATGTCTGTTAAGTAATGATAATGCTCTAGTAGTCAGATGTCATTTGTTGCCTTCTCAAGAACCTTATTTAGTATGTGAAATAAAGTACTATTTCTGTTCACTCAAATTGACGACTTGGTTCATAATATATGTGGGAGATTTGGAAAACAATAGTGAAATGGCTTGAAAGGAGGAAGTACTTTCTAAGAGGTTTAGCATGCTAAAAACTAACCCCTCAGCTCATTGTAACATGCTATCTTGCTCTTCCACCTCTTCCTCTTCTTAATTAACACCACACCAAGATTGACCTTTCGCGTTCCTTGCCATAAGAAAATGATCCGCTCTTTCCAATTTCGATTTCCTCTGAATTTGGTTAATGGGTATGATACTTTACTTCCAACTCTTTTTTATGTGGCAACCACACACTGTAGTTGCTCACTTGCTCTTATTTGGGACTTAAAAACCAGATAAGTTAAGTAGCTAGAGAGAGAGAGGGGGAGGGAGCAAGGGAGGGATGGAGAGGGAGAGAGAGAGAGAGAGAGAGTTTTTGCTGCTAGAGCGAGTAACCGTGAAATAAGCACCCTTCTCCTTACATATTGTTTTGCCATGCTTATTAGAAGCTTTTTGGTATAACTTTGTTTAAAGTTGCCATTTCTTTTATTAGATCGAAGGCCATTATTTATGTCATTTCCTTCAAACCTAAGGCAATAGCTTTTTTTACCGTTGAAGATCAAGTTAGGAGTACATTTTAAGATGGACATAATACAATAGTTGTTGGCCTTAATTCTTTCGATGCTCCAGAAAACCCCAAAGAATGGTAGACTGTGTGAGTGAGTTTGATGCTAATTTTGTTACCCATAATTGTTTTGAGATTTACCTCTTTGTCTTTATTCTTAAGTAGCTTCGTATTACTAAATTATGATGTATTTGTTGATAGCTTTCAGAGTTTTAGCTTGTTGTCGACAGCTTTGTCTTTTGAGGATAATTTGTATCTCTGTTTATATTTGTCTTATAATCTTTCACACCATTTTTTGTTTGACCTCTATGATATTGCAAATTCATGGGTTTCAGGAAGTTCTAGTCCGTTTTGCTGGATTTGGGCCAGAGGAGGACGAGTGGGTCAACATTCTGAAACATGTCAGACAACGATCTCTCCCATGTGAAGCCTCAGAGTGCATTGTAGTGCTTCCTGGAGATCTTATACTCTGCTTTCAGGTTCAAGTTACTCATTCTGAAGTATTTGATTTTTAGATTATAGTAAAATGTCGTAAACTAGATTGAAAACATATGTTTGTTGTACAGGAAACGTAAGATGTAATCCTTTAAAATCTAAGCACATTATTCTCCACACATTTCATTGGCACAAAACTGGAAAGTCAATTGAACTGCCAATATTATCTGACATTTATCCTTCCACTTATTGTACTTAACCAGGAAGGTAAAGAGCAAGCTCTTTACTTTGACGCACATGTCCTTGATGCTCAAAGAAGAAGACATGATGTACGCGGCTGTCGTTGTAGGTTTCTGGTTCGCTATGATCATGATCAGTCTGAGGTACTGCTCCACCTCTGTTTTCATTCCAACTTATGTCTTATCTTTACCAATTTCCAGCAGCAAGGTGATTGAATATTGAATAGATTCTCGGTGAAGTGGCATAAATTCTAGATCTCATATCCCACCCTATAACTTTTGAGGAATCAAATCTCTATATTCCTGAAATGTATCTTTAGTCTAGTGAAGGGATGTAATGCTGTAGTTGCTCATCAAATTGAATTGTAACTCTTGCTATAATCTCCGATTCGTGCAGATGATACTCGAGTAGTTGATTTGTCTGTCTTTTAGTTTCCCCCCTACAGAAATAGCCTCAATTGAAGAGGTGCAGACTACAGGTTACAACTTACTAGGGATTTTTTCCAGCTCCATATAGCAGATTTTAATTCATGTTTAAGTATGTGAGTATTCTGTCCGACTGTCATTTGATAATACTTCGTATAAGTTAAGGGGATATGAAGTGACACCAACACATTTGAACATTATACAACTTCCTTCGTTTGGATAATGAAGTAAAAACTGTTCCAGAAGTCCAGAAACTGTCATCCCTATTAAATTATATTATCTGTAATATATATTACTATAAGTTTATAACATCAATATTTAGTTGGGGTATATTTTTTACTAATTAATATTAACTCTTTAAGTTGAAATAGTTAATATTTTAATTTTCGTTGATTTTTATAAATACACATTTTGTATATTTTTAGGCTAGCATAGTACACCTGACCCAAAACCTGAATTTGTGGGTTCATGAACATAAAAGTGGGTCAAGACAGATTTTGATAGATATAGTTACAATCTATGTTACTCAGACTCGTTTAGAAGTATCCGACACGGGTACGTGTCTAAGTGTCGGACTCGGCTATTTTTATGAAAAATATGCATATTTTGGTTCAAAACGAGGTGTCCAAGTGTCATACCCATGTCCGAGTGTCGAGTGTCGGACACGGGTGCGCCAGGGAAATAGAAGAGTCGGAGTAACATAGGTTACAATGTATTTTCGTTTAGCTTGGCATTAACATTTTATTTCGCTTTTCAAGCATGTGCTAGTAGAGTTGGCAATTCGGGCCGTGGGCTGGCGGGCGGCACGGCTCCGAGGAAGGCACGGCACGACACGACCGTGCTTGAGGCGGGCTCCGACGCGATTTTCCTAAAATGTTCGTGCCTAGGCACGGCACGGCCCAGGCACGAGTGGTGGGTCTGGCACGAATCAGGCACGGCGGGCCTGACACGGCATGACCCAAAAATTGGCACGAAAGTACTAAAAATATAGCAATTATAAAACAATTATATAACAATTTATCATTTATTAAACAAAAAGTACTAAAAATATACAATATTTTTTTAAAAAGTGAAATAAACTCAAGGCACATGGGCCGGCCCACACGCCAAGCACGAACAGCCCATGGGCCAGGCACGAAACTGGGCGTGCCAAGAGCGGGCCGCGGCGGGGTTTGGGGTGAGTGGGCCCGGCACGGCACGGCCAGCCCAATATCCGTGCCTGGGCCGGGCCAATTTTTGATGAAAGCACGACGGGCTGGCCCAGCACGGTCCATTGCCAACTCTATGTGCTAGTTCATTCTCTTGTTAATATACTCGGTATAGACTTGATTTCGATAAAAAAAATTACTCCGTATAGACCTATAAGCTAGGTGACTGTGAAACGACTCAAATACATTGGAAAACTATTCAACTTCAACCTTCTTTTGGATAATGAATTAAAATTATGCATTGGTGCTTGCGATGCTCACCTCTCCCTCACCCAATCAAAGGAGAAAAACATGCTTTCAGATTGTGTCCTGGAAAAATGTGGTTGTAACTTCTGATTGCAGGTTGAAAGTACTAACCCAGTAATACACACATTTATTTGGTACCCTAAACCTCATTATATGTTTTCTTTGTAGGAGATTGTGCCACTGAGAAAAATATGTCGCAGACCAGAGACAGATTACAGGCTGCAACAGCTGCATGCTGCATCAGCATCAGCATCAGCATCAGCATCAGCATCAGCATCTACATCTGTGCCTATGAACCGTCCGACACCTGTGGCTGACCTCACTTCCACCTCCACTTCGGGGTTGACCATCCCAAATCCCCGTAACCCACCTATTACTGTTTCCCCACTGCCAGCTGTCCCAATTGCCAGTGCTAGGCCATCTGCTCGACCTCCTGTCTCAACTCTTGCTCCGATCTCCGCTCCTGCTCCATCTCTAGTTCAGGTTCCAGTTCCATCTCCAGCTGCCGCTCCAGATCCAACCCTGTTTCCAACTTCAGTTCTGGCTCCATCTGGGAGTGCTTCTTCAGTTCCATTTTCTCCAGGTCCCTTTTCTGTCTCAGCTCCGAATTCACGTCCAGTTAATGTTGTTGCTGAAACTCCTACTCTAGTTCCCGATCAAAAGAAGGCTGAGAGTTATAATCCAGCCCAAATCCCAGTACTTGTTCCAGAGAAGGTTGGGAGTGACAATCCGATGCAAATCCCAGTACCTAATCCTAATAAGGTTGAAAGTGACAACCTGGCATTAATCCCAGTTCCTGACCAGAATAAGCCTGAGAGTGATAATCCAGCCCAAAACCCAGTACCTGATCTGAAGAAGGTTGACAGTGACCATTCAACCCAAATCCCAATTCCTGATCAGAAGAATGCTGAGAATAGCAATCCAGCCCAAATCCCAACACCTGATGAAAAGAAGGTCGAGTGTGACAATCCAGGCCAAATCTCACTTCCTGAACAAATGGAGGTTGAGAGTGACATTCCATCCCAAGTTGCAGTACCTGATCAAAAGAATATTGAGAGCAACAATCCAGCCCAAATCCCAGTTCCTGAACAAATGGAGATTGACAGTGACAGTCCAGCCCTGGTACCTGATCAAAAGAATATTGAGAGTGACAGTCCAGCCCAAATGTCAGTTCCTGAACAAATGGAGGTCGATAGTGACACTCCAGCCCAAATCCTGGTACCTGATCCAAGGAGGGTTGAGAGTGATAATCAAACCCAAATTCCAGTACCTTCTCCGAAGAAAGTCGAGATCGACAACCCAACCCAAATTCCGGTGCCTGTTCTGGAAAAGGTTGAGAGTGATGATCCAGCACAAGGTCCAGTACTTGCGCCAGAGAAGGTTGAGATCGACAACCCAGCACAAAATCAAGTATCTGCTCAGGAAAAAGTTGAGAGTGAGAGTCCCGCACAAGTTCCAGTACCTGCTCCAAAGGCCGACATCGACAACCTGGCCCAAATTTCAGTATCTGCCCCGGAAAAGGTTGAGAGTGACGATCCATCAAATGTTTCAGTACCTGGACCGGATAAGTCTGAGAGTGTCATTTTAGTTTCAGTAGCTGACTTGAAAAAGGCAGAGAGTGACATTCCCGGTTCAGCACCTGACCCAAATAAGTTTCAAAGTCTCAATCTTGGAACATCAGACATTCAATCTGGTGCCGAACCAGTAGTTACAAACTCTGGTGTTCTAACCCAGTTTCAGGAGGCCAAGCTGGCAGAAAACAATGAACCAAAAACCATGCCATTTACAGGAATCAATGTTTCCGATGCACAGCTGAGTGAAGAAGCTCATTACAGCACTGGAATCGGATCGACAGTTTCAGGGAACACTGACCCGACTTTGCCTACTGAGGAAATGAAGGAATGATTCAGGGACTTTAGTATTAGTGTCTTTCGGTTGTGTTAGATTTATTTTCTTCTCTTTAACTGACTTTTTTTTTTCTTGAAGCTCATTTTTGACAGCAACAGTACATACCATCACAGTCTTCATAGTCATGTCAAGTATAGGAGCCGCAGGCCCCCACATGCAGGCCCATTGCAAAGTGCAAAGTACCAACTGCTTTTACTGGATAATTTATATAGTTCTTGGTTTAGTTAGACATAGATGGCTGTCTTATCCTGCTATTAGTTTCTTAAATTTCATTTATATTCTGTCATACAACACTATGCGATCTTGGGCACTCTGTGCACAATGATACCTAAGCTCGACTTGGTACTCATTCGCTGCCTTTCAGAAACACGTTTTTATTGACCTAGCTAGTTTTCAGTTATTTGGTGTAATTAAGGGGGGTCGGTCAGTCAAACTAGTCGCTTGAGAGTTGAGCCTTAAGAGGTTGAATGGAAGTCCGAGTCTCGATACTCAAGATGGACACAACGGCAAATGCAGTACTATATTTTTAGTTAATTTTCCTTTTGTTGAAAAGGGAGCCACAACGGTAAATATATTGCTAGCGGAAATTGAACTGAGGTCATGAACCCAGACATTATGACTTTACAACTGTACTAGCTAAAATCTGCTATTTTTGATTTATTGTATAAACAATCAAATGGAAGCTTGTAAGTTTGTAGTAGGCAGTATCTTAATGGAATAATGGTCAAATGTAAACATATAAGAACACTCACAGTGCTGAATAGAACTTACTGGATTAGCTAAAACTAGTTTAACCTTGTGCAAAATTGCACGGATTTGGTTAATAAACTTGTTATTAAAAAAGTTTAACTAAGTTACAAAATACTGAAATTAGTATTTCACAAAATTGAATTTTAAAGCTCTTATTAATATCATATATGAATGAAAAGTAATAGAATTTATACATAATTTAACGACGTTACAAATATTGGGAAATCTTTATTATCTCATTTTAAAATTATTATAAACAACATTAATGTTTGACTTTTATACAGTTGGAATATTAATTAATTAAATAATTCACCACAATCCTTAAATCGAATAAAAATTTCTAGAAAATACTAGTTTTATACCCGTACAAAAAATGTACGGGTCCGATAAAAATACTACTCCCTCCATTCAACTCCACACTACCACTTTCTTTTTGCACATTTACCGAGACGTGTTTTACGCGGTAAATATCGTTAGCTACGTATTAGCA
>VHZZ01018094.1:21798-33977 GCA_009801015.1 Silene noctiflora
TAGTAATATAAACCGACTTACCACTAAATGCAATTAAAACGACTAATTATTACAAATTAGTGAAAGTAGTGAGCTTTTATACGATTAAGGGCACACAATCGATTCGGAAAAAGGGAATAATGCGGGGTAAAATGCAGCTTATCATCAGCCCTGAATGGTATCAGTACAAATTTGAGCATTATTACAAGCTTGTAAATCAATTCAATCCTGAACGGTTATACCAAGCCTGACTACCTTTAAGATCCGATCAGGATAGACCAGTCCTTTCAGGACATGCAATGCTAAACAGAAATATGTAACATAATAGCGCAGGAATGAATCATAAAGGAGTTCAAGCCTGCACAGGTAAGTCCTTGTCCTTTGTATAACAATTAAATACGTCATCGCAGTATTGATTCAAAAATGAATATAGATCAGATACATTTAAATGTTGACCATCTTACATATGATAGTTTTGTCCTAATACATTAGTGTTAGTGAAGCCTGACCTGACTGATTTTGGAGAGAAAAATCAGCATGACCTGACTAATTTTGCAAAGTTAAATCAACCTGACAAGACTGATTTTGCAAAGATAAATTAGCTTGACCTGACTGGTCTTAGATCTATTATAATACTATCATAATGAATTGTCACATGATCTCATATTTAAGTTTTCCTTATTATATTTCAAGCTTGTGTAGCATAAACCTAAAAACTTTGAACCAATAAAATTGTTAATATTAAGGTTTGACAAAACATGGACTATTGGAAACATAATCTATCCAGGATAGCTAAGTCAACATGGTTATTATTTATAATTCATGTGAATTATTTGGAAACTACTTGTGATTGTTTTGGAAGATATGATAAGATTTCAGTCCTGCCATGTGCAATTTTGTACCTTGTGGTAAGCTTATATGTTACTTGGTAACCAAAAAGAAGCATAAAGGATGGTCCTGAGATAAGGAAACTTGAATCATCCAAGTCAGCTCAGAATGTCCAAAAGTTGGCAGGAAAAGTTACAGCCCTGGACAAATTCTTATCCAGGCCCTCAGAAACATGCAAAGCTTTCTATAACCTCCCTGGAAGGGAAACACAATTATTCGTTTGGACTCTTGATCATGAGACAACATTCCAAACTATATTTGTAATCCTCTGTTACTGGCCAAGCCAGGTAAAATAAAACCACTGTCAGTTTATATTCCTATGACTGAGACAACAATCAATACAGTCCTGACCAGAGAAGATAACGGTCAGCAACACCCAGTTTATTATGTAAGTAAAAGTCTACTAGATGCGAAAATGAGGTATGACTTTCTTGAAAAATATGTTTTAGCGATAATAATGTCACGTACTAAGCTTCGTCTCTTTTATTAATCTCGCCCTTTTTTAGTCAAGACTAACCTCCCTATTAAATCTATCCTGAGGAAACCTGAACTATTAGGAAATAAGGTGACCAAGTAGTCATTCCAGCTTAGCACATAAGATATCACCCTTAAACTCAGACCAATAATCAAATCCCATGCCTTAGTAGACTTTGTGGCTGATTTTAGTCTTAACCTAGAATCAGACTTAGAAAAATAAGTAAACCAATAAGACACCAAAACCTCCGGTCAGGGATGGACCCTGTTCATAGATGGGGAAACCAACATGCATGGGACATGATTAAGTTTAGTACTAAAATCGTCACAAGAGGACATAATAGTACATGTTGTAAGTTGTGTGTTCAAAGCTATCAACTTTATCCCTGAGTACAAAGCTCTCATAGCAAGGTTCAGGGTAAGTATAAACCTTGTATGCAGCATATAAAAGTAAAAACTGACTCTCTCTTAATTACCAACCAAATCAATGGAACTTATGCAGCAAAGGATTCAAAAATTGATATTAAATTTGGAATACGTCAAAACCCTTTGCATAAAGTTTCGTTTATTTGAAAGTGAACAAATAATAGCGAGAAACCTAATTACCTAGGCTGATGCTCTGTCTAGCTTCGGTTCAAATTTTAGCCCGGCCATATTTGGCAAAATCTCTATTATTTATTTGCTTAAACCTGTTATTAGCAAGCCTGGCCAATAATGTCCCGTCAATGTTGATACTAATTCCTGGACCCTGGACCAGACCTGGCTATGATGGTTTCTTTAAGGTATAATACCAAAGGACAGGCATGAGGCAAGAGCCTTTAAGATCAAAGCTTTTACTTATACTATTATCGATGACATTTTATTCAAAAAATCCCAGGCTGGACCATACTTAAGATGTCTTGAACCACACAAACCTAAGCAAATTCTCCAGGACATACATGATGGATATTGTGCAAACCACAAAGAGGAAGAAGCTTGAAGCCTGGCCTGCAAAGTGCTCAGGGTTGATTATTATTGGCCAACACCGAGGGTCGATTGTCTAGACTACAACATAAAATGTGAAGCCTGCCAAAAGCATGCTCCAATCATCCACCAGCCATCAAAACTACTACACTTAATCTCCGCACCCTGCCATTTATGGAGTGGGGTATGGATATAGTAAGAAATTACGTCAAGCTCCAGGGCATAAGATATTCATACTGACCATGGCTGACTATTTCTCTAAGTGGATAGAAGCTGATTCATTCAAGAAAGAAGACAATGACGTTCTGTGCTGAATAAAATATAAGCCTGGTAACTTTAACTCCTACATATCCAAAAGGAAACGACCAGGCAGAATCAACAACAAAGTGGTTATAAACTATTTGAAAAAGAAGCTGATCAGGAAGCAGGGTATATGAGCTGAAGAGGTACCATTAGCCTATGGGTAGATATGATAACTCAAAAAATTCTACCGGTCAGGTTCCTTGTTTCCTGGTCTATGGTTGCAAAGCAGACATCCTTGCAGAGGTCCAGGTACTAACATCAAGATACGGCCTGAATACCCTTAAAACAAATGACAGCCTGACCATATTGAAGGAAGAACTAAGGGATGCAACCAGGATCAAGATAACATCCCAACACCAGGAAGTAGCCAAGAGTTACAACAAGAATGTCAGGATTAAAGTTTTCATAGACAGAGAACCTTATCCTGCGAAAAGTCTTCCCAAATACTAAAGATACAATAGCAGGCAAAACTAGCTCTTACATTAGAAGACTCATACCCGATTGATTCAATTATTGGATAAGGCACTTACAAGCTACAAACACAACAAGGATACATGATTCAAACATCTTAGAATGTCACCCATCTAAAAATGCTCCACGCATAAAGCATAATCATACTTGTGGTAAATTATATCCTGCATGTTCAAGGTTAAAAAAAGCCCTAACTTACTCACCTGCATGTATCATATGCAATTCATGAATGATAAGTGTGCCTTTCCCGAACATGATATGTGACAATGTGCATTATTTTCCTGCCTACTTGTCTGTAATTCACATGCTTAACTGTTTTGTATGAATTTTGCACGTAGCTAAATCAGGTCAGGGCAAGTCTGACAGGGTGAACTAGCTCTTATAATCTGTACTGAATGCAGGGGAGGTTAAGTAAATACGTAATGTAATAGCGAATAAAGTAAATAATAAGACAAACAATTTTGTACGTGGAAAATCCTTAAATGGGAAAAACCCACGGGCACCAAGCCAAGAGAGGATTTCACTATGTATATCGAGAATTTCAATATAATAATCACAATATTGAATATTTTGTCTAAGTAGTATAGCTTGAATTGTATTGTTGTATGCCGTAGTATCTCGTTCTCTATAAAAATGATCTTGTGAGCTCCTTTTATAGCCTTCCCTGAACGGTCTCATAATCTTCTTCATTATTGCATAATATTTCCTATTAATGACGCCATTATTTGCCCTTTCATTGTGCTTAATTACCCGCTTAATTTCTCAATCTTTATGACATAATCTTCTCCATTAATGCTCTTTTAATGGGTGTAATAATACTGAAAATATCCTTGCAGAATTATCTTAGATCTAGTCAAATATTATCCTTATAATCGACTAATTTCCTCTCCCTGCCTGGCGCCATTCTTGATCTTCCCTTATCTCCTTATTATCGCCGGGCCAGGCTAGTAGTGAGGAGATAACCTTAAATTTAAGGAATTGCTTTATGACCGTTTGAATGAAGTCTAATCATCTTGGCAACAGCTAGATGCCGTTTTAATGTGACAGGTAGTTATTTACTGTCGCCTCTTCAATAATTACGTTGCCACTTGCTGTTAAAACCCTATTTTCACCGCCTATATAATAACTTTCACTTTTCGATTTAACCTACATCCAAAAACCGATATTTTCTCTGTAAATTTCCTTGCTTCTTCGATCTTCATCTTCTTGCTTTAATTCCTAAAAAATCTCCAGAAATCTTCGAACCATGGCTGGAAAAAAGAAATCAACCAGGGGTGCTTGTGCAACTTCTGCTGAAACTATTTCGGAAAATAAGCCAACTTCTTCAGAAAACTAGCCGTCCTCTTCAGAAAATCCCTCGGATCCTCCTCTTGAGATGGTATCTATCTTTTATAAGGATTTCGAGTTCAAGCCTACCAAGGCTCTGAATGACCAACAGTCTCTTTCTAACCATCTCAAACCCGACTTTGAGAAAACTTTGAAGGAGAAGGGCATCATCCCTACTGATGCTGAAGTTAGGATTCCTTAAGATTTTCTAATAAGAGCCGACTGGTCCTACCTTGGGTGGTTCTGTATCCATGATTGGGCGTTCAGGGCTGGTTGTAAACTTCCTCTTTCTTCTTTAATGATTGAAGTAATTAAGGAGATCGGTGTTCCTCCTTATCAACTCATGCCGATGGTCTGGAAGGTGGTCCGTTCTATTGAATTTTTGTGTTATAAACATAATTTGACTTTCTCTTTGGAGGATTTGAAGGCCTGCTATTCCTTGAGGACTAATAGTCCTGGTAGGATTAGTTTCAAATCTAGGCCTTCAACCACTCCTTTCCTCGGTAATCTGGATAGTGGTCATGACAAGAATTGGGTTGCTGGGTATATGTTTGTCAAGACTAACTCCATTGCCCATTGGTCCTGACTTGGCGTATTTGAACTATGAAGCTTGTATTGCTGGTAAGCGTACTTATTGTTTTTCTTTTTTCCTGCAAACACAGTGTTAGCTTGAAATAAAATCTCAACAACCGATTGACATGTACCTTATATGTACAATGGATGATTGGGTACCCAATGTTGAGTATCCTACTGAGAAGACTGCTGCTTTTCTTGTTATTCCTGCCACGGAGACGACGTGGCCATTTTGCTGTGGGGCGGATCATTTTCCTCGTTGCCTGAAGGCTGAAGGTGCTCCCGAGGTGCCTAGGCATGTTAAAGCTGCCGGTGCCTCAGTTTCTGGCAGTAAGATGCCCTGTTGCGTAGTTCTTTTCTTTTTCCTCTTTGGTTTTTCTTTCTTATAATAACTTGTCTTTATTGCTAATATAGTGTCTCGTGTTGTAGCTACTAGATCATCTACCAGGCTTGCCAGATATGGCATGGCAGACCTCAATGTCAGGCTTGCCAGGGTCAAGGAAGAGGGTTCCCATAGTAGTGGTGGGACTGATGCTGTTATTGACTTGACTGATCTGCTTGTTACGTCTGTTGCCCTTGACACTCCGGTTGCTCCTTCTCAAACAAGTTCAGCGGTCTAGAAAATGAAGAAGGAGGAGGCTGACATTCTTGCCCCTATTAGGGAGGTCAAGGCCAGGGTAGATAATCTGGATGTTGCCAGGGAGAAGATTAAAAATTATGATGCTTCTAATTCTGCTTTCATGCTGTTGATGGACCCCATTGAGACTTCCAACAAGGTTGTTGCTGTGGCGGATCATGTTGTTGGTCTCTTGGTAAACGTCCCCGAGTCCATGCAGGAGGTATTTATCTTATTGTGGTTTTATTATTTCTTATTATGGGGTGTGTTTTTTATCATTTCTTAATACTCTAGTTTTTTTTTCAGGGTGCAACAGCCTGCCTTGTCAATGCTTATCAAGCTACCTCATTAGTGGCCAGGATTGATCTTTTAACATCTGATTCTGATAAGCTGGGGTCTGAGCTTATCTTTGCCTAAGGAGATTTAGTTGTCGTTAAGGCTGATTTGGCACGGGTGTAGGCTGAGCTTAATGCTGCCAAAGCTGAAGTTGATGCTGGCAAAGCTGAGGTTGCATCGGGTAAGCAGCTTCTTCAGGAGGCTTTGGATAGGAATGAGGAGATCAACCTTGAGAAGGATGATTTGGAGGGCAAGCTTGATGATGCTTTCTTATATTTCTTCATCAAGGGTAAGGTGGCTGCTATCTCTGAGCCTGTGGAAGCCAAGGAAAGTTGGAACCCTGAAGCTGAGATGGCCATTGCTGCTGCCAAGTATTCTGACCTGCATAATCTTTGTGAAGATCAGGAGGTTGACTCTCCTGGGGAGCAGGGCGTAGATGCTGAGTAGGCCGAGGAAGATTATGTTGATGTTGCCTCCAAGGGAGAGCAGTAATTTTTAAATGATAAATATTTGGTATTGGCCCATCCAAGGGGGATGTCCCTGGAAAGACAATTTTATTTTTATGTTTTTGTGAAACTTTCTGGTCAGGGAGGTTATCCCTTACCTGGATATTTATATTTTGGTGCATTTGCCTCAGGGGGTAAAGGCTTTATTAATGAAACTGGCTCTTAAAGCCTGGTTTTTGCTTATCTGATTGTCCTGTTAGATTGCAGTCTTCAGAACCTGTCAAATTTGTTAACCTGTTTTCTTTCAACCTGTTAACCTGTTTTCCTGTTTTGTTCTGGCGTTTGAAGCCGACGTTATTCCTTCAACTTTCTGCAATTTACATCGTAGTAGTTTATGGAAATGAGAAATCCGACCTGACTAGACGGCTTATGTCCCTTGCCTGGCTGGAGGGCTTGGTATTCGGCCTGTCTAGAGGACTTTTAGAAAGATGGTAAGGATAAAACACCTTCCATCCTGCCATGGTGCTACGTCTAGCCGGTTGAATAGGTGTGAAGCAAATAGTCAAGTCAGGCAATTATTTCATGCTTGATTGGTCCTGCTATTCACCGTATGTGGTGTGGGTTACCAACTTCGTTAGGCACAAAAGGGTGCAAAAATAAACAATTATATATGAAAAAGAACATATGACAAAGTAGCCCTCAATCCTGAAGACTTATTCAGGTAGCAATATATCATGTATAATTGTTCAGGATTCAAGTAATGCATATAAATAAGGTTAGTTACATGAACTTTATAGAAATTTGCATATAGATTGAACATTAATCATACAAGGCAGACACATATTTCAAGCAATTCATGTAGAATAATGCACGTAAAACATAAAAAATTTGTAATGAATTTTTTACCTGATCAAGGCAGGGTTATTATACCCCGTATTTTTACGCTTGGTCAATGGTTTGTCAATGATATTTTGATAAACGTATTTTATAAAGTAAAGTTATGTTATAAACTATAATTATTTTATAAACTATATTTCCTTTATACTTCTTTAATTTTATATTTTACTCGTGAGACGGAATAATATAATAATAGTAATTATGTTAATAATAGTAATACTAGTAGTATGCCATAGTAATAGTGCTAACTGTTGGAGTAGTGTCCTCCTCAATAGTGCGTCTACATAATAAATCTCATAAGAGGAATTTCAGGGATTATTTATTTGTCAGTTGATCAACGTAAATCGGTAACGCACGGCTGACTAGAGTTTGACGTTACTGTCGTAAGACGGCGGTGATCAGCTGATCCCTTTCGGTCACACCTAAAGGACGATTCCCAAATAGTAAACAAATTATTTATATAAGATACGATATATATAATTAGTATTTTGTATAAGTTGACTTTAATAAGTCAAGTGAATTTATTTATTGATGAATAGTTACGAACTCGGGCCAAAGAGATTTATTATTCAATTATTTGATAATTGATTAATAAATAATTAATAATTTAATAATTAATAGTTAATTATTTAAATTATTACGATATGTGTGTGTATATTGTGAGGCGGAGGTTATTAGTTAATAATATTTACAAGAGGTTGTAAAATTAACTAATAATTAATTATAAGACATATTTTATATTGATAAAATGGTAAAATATCACTTAATAGTTAAGTGTACATTATTTGTTAATTTATATTATTTAAGTGTTAAATGATTAAATTAATATTTAATTATATACGATAATTAAATATAAGTCTTATAAGCATTTGTAGGACAAATGTCGAAAATCGAAATGGACCACATTAGGTCCAAATGGACTGAAATTTATGTAGTGGATTGCCCATGTGAGTTGGAAACAAATCCACTACATAATGTTTTGTAGTGTTCATTTGTTTACACTTCATTGCCTATATAAAGGCCATCATACACACACTTAAAGGGTTGAAAAATTAAGAAAAAAAAATACCCTTTTTCCTCCATTGGGCCGGTTATCCTACATCAAAAAGAGGAACTTGTTTTTCTTCATTTGATCATCAAAACTTTGATCAAT
The DNA here is from genome assembly GCA_009801015.1 of Silene noctiflora. Lineage (NCBI taxonomy): Eukaryota > Viridiplantae > Streptophyta > Magnoliopsida > Caryophyllales > Caryophyllaceae > Silene > Silene noctiflora. The sequence goes on from VHZZ01018094.1 coordinate 30,224, forward strand.
TAGTTGATCATAAAACCTCTTTTAAATTCACAATAAATAATATATATCAAATAATATTATTAGTGTAATAATATTACTTATACAAAACTTTCTACATATTATCTAGTTAATAATTTGTAGAAATATATGGGATAGTTTTGGGTGTAACAAGAGGAGGTACTCTAATTTGAGTAATAGGAGGATCATCCCATTTTATAGCTCAAGAATAACATCAAGGAAGGTGTCCTTGAGTTGTGTCCTAATATTTCCTAATACAATGTAAGGAAATTCATTTTTATGGTTTTATACTATTATTTTATATGTTTTTATTTGCATGCATGTGTATTAAGACTAAAAATTAAATTAACATATAATTTAATATGACATTAGATTAGTCTAATGAGAGTCTTAAACTAATAATAACAATATTATATGATAATCTTATATAAGAGGAATATTAATATAATAATAATATAATAATATTTGGTAAGTTTCTTATTCCTTTCCTAATTGTTATCTTAGACTACTATATAAGCAATTCTAACCTAACAATAAATCCGTATTCCACATAAAAACTCATAATATCACATAAGAGAGAGAGAGAGAGAGAGAGAGGGGGGGGGGGGAATTGGAAGGGAAAAGAGAATTGGGCAATCAATTTGGGGATTTTGCATCTACTTCCAAGGGATTGAATCTTTTATTTTGTAAGTTCATCTTTAATTTAGTCTTTAATCTTTATAAGCATGTTTTAAGTTTTAGTTCATCACCTAATCATGTGTAGATTAAATATAATCATCTATAGTTAAATTTGTGACGATTTTATTAAAGAATAAAGTTACAGCAATTCTGAAAATATGTAAGTTGTCTTAAACGAATTATCAGACCATTCTAAAGTTGTTATCTTCGAAAACGTAAAAACTACACTTAGGTTATTTTCAAATCTAGTTTATGCCTGTAAAATTTCGTAGCAATTTGCCTTTTATATTTTTCAGAATAAATTCGTTATGAACATGTCGATTGGGAATCCGTGAATACACTAGCAGTCTAAAGTTTATTTCGTAAACCTAATTTATAAATTGATATTTAGTTGGGTCTTTTGAATACATTAACTTTGAAGAGTCTATATAATTCTAGGCTTTGGAATTTCTCAAAAATCATATATTAAACTTGTTTATGAACCGATACTTTTTATACGACGGAATTCGTCAGTATTTATAAATCTTTCAAGAAAACCTTGATAAGTCTGGAATTTGAGGAAACTCTATTTCACAAGAACTGTAGATATGTGTCTTAGGGTTCCAGTGCCACTGGTCTTGCATCGTTTGGATTTTTATTGAATTAATTATGAATTTTATAGTGAGACTGAACTGTGCCATAAAACGGTAGAATTAGATATTTAGCTTTGAAGTTGTCAAAACGATTAGGACATGATGGGCATAGGATATGTGCATGATTAGTTGGTTGGTTATGTAGTAATTGTACATAATTATGATATGTAGGTTATGGATTTGTAAAGGATCGATTTGATTGCTTGTGTGACTCGAAGATTTGCTATCAGGTAGGATAACAATTCTACTGGACTGTCTTTATTGTATTTGATCATTCATATGTGCTTTTTGAATATTCATTTAGTTTCCTTGGTTTTTGTATTGTGTGGTTTCTATATCGTGGATTATGAACTTTGGCTGGTTTACTATTGTGATTGGTTAATGGTACGTTATTACCATGGGTGCATTCATTGGCATAGCATATGCATTGGTAGACAGRTTTATCCTGGGCAGACATCATGGTAAGAGCCTTCGGGTGATGTATTATAAACTTACTGGCAGACGTCATGGTAAGAGCCTTCGGGTGACGTATTTTATATTCAGRTTTATCCTGTGKCAGACGTCTTTAAAAAGCCTTCGTGGTGACGTATTTGAAACTTACTGGCAGACACCGTTTATATACCTTCGTGGTGGTGTAAGKCCCYAGGCTGGTTCTGYAGACCTGTCTCTRGTGTGTCTACTCAACTTAAGGTTGAGGGTTGGGTTATGAGTTCAGTGGCATTAGCATTGACATGTGCATATCATATCTCGCATGTTCATGTTATGTATTTACTTGTCTTGTAATTGTTATTCTACTCAACCTCGTGGTTGACCGTGCATTCGTGAACACCTGTGATGAACCAATTATTGGGGAGCAGATTGATGACAGTTCTTGAGATAGCTGACTTGGGAGCTCATGGGGATGCGTGAGGTTGAATGGCTGAGTCAACCTAGTTGTCTAGCTCACTTAGTCCAAACGATCTTTATTTATTTTATATACTTTATTTTATTTCCGTTGCGAGAGAATTGTAATTTATTACTTCAGTTTGAGTTGGTTACGTTGTAATAAGGTTTTTAAGTAAAGTTTAAATTTAATGTACCTTGGATTGCTATACTCTACCTCGGAAAACTGAGATGGTAACTCTTCTATTTACTTGAGAGGTCTAGCTAAAGGCTCCTAAAAAATGGGGGTATTACAAGGGTAGAGTCTACTTTTATTATACATGGAACAATTTCAAACGAGCTACATTCCAGGATCTTGGGATCATTTCTCCTTCTAATGTTTGGAGCCTGTATGCTCCTTGACCAAAGATTGGGTCAATTAAGTAAGGTCCTTCCTAAATTCCTATGCAGGGGCTAATTTGCCTACAGATTTTTTTTTATTTGGGAATACTTTACGTAGGACAAGGTCTCCTTCCCTGAAAACTCTAATCCTAACATTTTTATTATAACTTCTCGCTACTGCTTGTTGGTACGATGGTATCCTAATTTTGGCAGCGTCCCTCTGTTAGGACCAGGTTGTCTTGCATCAGGCTGCTATTTGATTCGATGTTGTTTAGGTTGTATCTTGACGTTGGCACTCGTACTTCTGCGGGGATTACAACTTCACAACTATACACCAATGAATAAGGTGTTTGGCCAGTTCAAGTTTTTGGAGTTGTCCTGTCTGCCCATAGTACTAATGAAGTTCTTCTGCCCACCTGCCTCGTCGTCTTTTCAGCTTCTTCTTTAGGCAGTTGATGACTACCTTGTTGCTTGATTCAGCCTGATCATTTGCTTTTGGGTCCCCGGGAGTTGAGGTTACCAGATTGATATTCCATTCAGCGCAAAAAGATTTGGTCTTTCTTCCAACAAATTGTGTACCATTGTCTCACACTATTTCTGAAGGAACTCCATATCTGCAAATTATAGTTGTCCTGATGAAGGATATTACATCCTTTTCAGTGACCTGCCTATAGGAATCAGCCTATATCCACTTGGAGAAGTAATCAGACATGGCTAGCATGAATACTTTCTGTCCTGGAGCTACAGGTAACTTTCCCACTATGTCCATGCCTCATTTCATGAATGGCCAGGGTGCAGAAATTGAATGAAGCAATTCCGATGGCTGATGGATTATTGGAGCGTGAATTTGGCAGGCTTCACATGTAACACCCCCACACACCAAAGTGCCTTACCAAGGCCACTTTAGTCGTAGAGGTCCTACCATCTCGGTTTTCCGAGGCAATGATAATCATCAAACAATAAAGAAACGTACTTTAAATAATAGTTTAAACTGGATTACAACTGTACTACCAAAACTGTTTAACCAAAATACAAGATCCAAAAGGTAAAAATCAATTTAATAAACTCAGACACAGCGGAATCCTCTGATTCGTGATGATCACCCAGCCATCCCATGCACATACAAGCTAAATCTGCTCAACAACTGCTCACCATCCCCGTATTGATCATCACCGATTACAAAC
>VHZZ01018119.1:2625-14268 GCA_009801015.1 Silene noctiflora
TTGTATTAAGCCCAAGGAGGAGAAGAAGCCCAAAATCCCATGTAAAGAGGCTCCCTGCCGGTTGATCGGCTGCCGGCACGCCTGCCGACAGCGAGACTTTGCAATTTTTAAGGTTGAAAATGTTAATTGTGTGTCCCAGCCGGTTGACCGGCTGCCGGTCTCCCGGCTAGGGACACGACCAATTCTTCATTTCTTCACATTTTCTTCATATAAGGTGTCCTATTCCGGCTGCCGACTTGCCCACCGGCAGCGAGACTTTGCATTTTTGGACCTAAATTCAACTTGGAAGTTTGGCTGTGATCCCCTGCCGGTGGACCGGCTGCCGGCCTGCCCACAAAGGGATCTCCCTGCTAAATTCCCTCAACTTTCTTCCATAGTTGCTATCACCTGCCGGTTGGTCGGCTACCGGCCTCCCGGCTGGTGACTACTCCAGCTCCTTTTCTCCTTATTCTTTCTTATTTCTTCCAAAACAGCTTCACTTACTCCCAATTTTTTTTTCCCGACTCGATTCCTGCAAGACGCGATAAAACTCGTAGAATGGGAAACATAGGGTACAAAAGCAAGTAAAAGGTCGAAAGATCGCATTAAAACTAGTCAAATAATGAAGGGAAATATGACTAAATAGGCCTATATCAGCTACTCACTCACACTCGCCACCATTAAGTCCACACTCTCAAGAATCACTCTTTAGCCAACTATATTTTTTCTTAATGTCTCCAGCCTTAATAATCATCTCAAACCATTACCTTCCCAAAGAATTACACACTAGGATCACCTCTTAATTATCCAAATTCCCAAACACATCCACTGCATACAAATCCACAACGCGGCGTCTATCGGTCCAAGCTCACTTAACACTCTTCTTTTCCTCTTTTCCATCATGACCATCCCTTACATATATCCCCAACCAACATAGTCATAACAATCTCCCTCCATAAATCCTTACATATCCTGATTTACCACAATTCACTTCCCTCATTACAAACTCATTCAATTTCACATCTCCCCCCGACTTACATTACCACTCACATCGCCACTTGATCATATACGCCTATCATTACATTACTCGAGCCCACGACTATATCACTCACCATATCTCGCAAATTGTACCCCTTGCCCCAATACACACATCGACTTCACTTCCTCTTTTCACTATACAACACTACTACATATAACCACATGTCTTCCCCACCAAACTCATACCCATCATAAAGTGGTATTCTCTACGCCCTAGGATCCGGTAACTTACGCATCAAGGCTAACACGTATGTAAAAGAATGCTTTTAGACCCAAGACAACCGCAAGCACATTGCTTACGACTCAGAACAATTATGACTCGCATAAAGACACACTCGATCGAGTACAACACGTACTCGGCCGAGTAGACGCCACTCGATCGAGTAACCTACTCACTCGATCGAGTACCCAAAACTTCCAGAAACACATCATGTCTGACATGAAACATACTCGGTTGAGCAAAGACCCAATCGATCGAGTACAACCTACTCGATCGAGTTCTCCACTAACTCGGTCTAGTATCTAAGAAATAGGAACTTCTGCCCAACACAAAAAAAATACCTACTCGATCGAGTCAGCCCTACTCGATCGAGTTCCCACTACTCGATCGAGTCATGCTCATGAATTACACTACCTGCATGCTTTGTGCCATAACTTTGCGCAACAATATAAACATAAAACTATTATAGCCAATCTCCTATCACATGTCACTATTATAAGCCAACAACACAATTCACTTTATCATAATAACACGTCTTCTCATGCAATTCATACCTCATATAAAACACATACTTCACCCCCTTTCCAACCATTTCAACCACATACACATTCAACACATATGCACTAAAGACAACAACAAGTCAGCCCTACTCGATCGGGTTCCCCCTACTCGATCGGGTTCCCCCTACTCGATCAAGTCATGCTTACGATTTACGCCACCCGCATGCTTTTGAATCATAACTTTACGCAACAACATTAAGAGTATATATGCATTATACATCACTTTTTCTTATCTACATGTTACTAGCATCAACTAAATAATAAACATCGATTATCACTTAACATGCTTCGCATCATATTCACATACTTCTATCAGCCATTTAATCCATCCAACCAACCACATATCTCATCCATCACACATGCATTAAAGACAACAAAGAAACAGGCAACGATCCCATGACACACCCATTGTGACCGGTTCAAGTTGTAAGGACAAGTTCGCAACTTTAGGACGTCTCCCAAGTCTTTGCATTAGTTCATAGCAACTCCTACCCAGGTTCATTTTAATTTGACTCCCTGTGTTCATTAGATCATTAGTTACAGGTTAAAAAATCGTCGCTCTGATACCACTTTGTAACACCCCCATACACCGAGGTGCCTTACCAAGACCACCTTAGCTTATAAAGATGATACCATCCCGGTTACCCGATGCATAGTATATCACAAGGGACCATTAAGAAACAACATTAAAAGATTAAAGATTAAACTAATGCATACCCAAATCCAAAAATCCTCAAAGTGAGGTACAACCGTCTCAAAACCAAAATACTGAAAGTACTGAAACCAAAACTATCATAAGAAACAGCGGAAGACTAGCTATAAAACTCAGTGGTGATTCTATCCCAAGCAAACCGCGAGCTATCCAAGGTATACCTGCTAATCAACTGCTCACCATTCCCCAATGGAGCACCACTGTTTTCAAAACACATAAATGGGGCCAGTTACTGCATAACAGATACAACAATACAATACAATACAATACATCGTCACATTCTTCCAACTTCACAATTTCTCCAAACACCTGACTACACAAGTTTAGTCCTGCCAGATTACCCATCGCAACATATAATTCACTCCGCTAGTGGGCATTGCAGTCTTGCCACCTAAGCCCCGCTCAAAACCGTAGAGCGCAAAACCCATTGAACCTTAATGTGCACATCCCCCTTAAGTCGAGAACCACAAGGGGCGAACTAGGGCGTGAAGCCATTCCCGCAAATGAATCCACTCAGCCTAGAGCGCACCTCGCAAACCATATACAATTATAACATTCATCCATAAATTGATAAACATGCCATCATCAAACAATACCATCATAAACATAGATATACTCATATCATCACATCGTCACAACTAATTACACAGTAACCGAGTAGGGGAAACCCTACCTGAGACAGAAATCACCAAGCTAGCGCAAGAAGTCAGAACCTCTCCTCTACGAAGTCACCTCCCACGATACGACGATCACAACGGTATGAAAAGCCCTAAAAGTTATGCACCTTGCCACTTGATTTGATAGAAAAGAGAAAAGAGAAAGCAACGTTGTTTTGATATGTGAAAGGTTTTATTAAAGTGAAATGAAAATGAAAAGAAATGATGCGTCGATATAACAAAACCCCCTTTTCTTTAAAATCAAGCCAAAAATAAAAGCCCGTAACATCACAGCTACTCGATCGAGTAACTAACATACTCGATCCAGTAACACCTACTCGATCGAGTTGACCCAACTTCGTCGAGTAACTAACAAACAGGATTCTATCAAAAGCTGATCATAACTTACTTGATAGAGTATCCTCTACTCGATAGAGTATCCAAAGATCAGAATACCTGAGGTATTACATAGATGCAATATGTAGGAATTGCCAATGGGGAGGCAAGGACACATATTCTAAGGCTCCTAATGTAATGGGATTAATGTTTCTCTCAAAAGGATAAAGGGGGGTTGGGTATAAGAGCCTCCAAAATATGGAATAGGGCCTTACTAGGGATGTAACACCCCGACCCAAACCCTGGGTCGGGAGAGGTCATTCACGGTAACTCGCCAGGCTGTGTATATGGCCCACAGATCAACACGGGTTCATTCCAACGCATTTTTTCCTCACTCATGTGCGTCTCGAGAACCTTCCCAGGAGGTCACCCATCCTAAGACTACTCTCAGCCAAGCACGCTTAACTGTGGAGTTCTTCTGCATGAATAACTATAAAAGAAAGCGCACTTTGTCGATATGAGTATTACTCTCAATCCCCTTAAGCATTAGTCAGATTTTAAGCTTATCAATGGACCTCTTCGAGGGAGTACCCCACCCGAATAACGTCTTCAGTTCACTGGAATATTACACACCCCCACTTGAAGAACGTAACGTCCTCGTTGCGCCTGGTCGTAGCCAATTAGCCAAGCCCAAAATCCTCCCCTACTAGGTGGGTGACCCGGGTACTTCTGACCACAAGCTTACACACGGTCGCAAGTTTGCTCTGATACCACTTGTAACACCCCGGCCCAAACCCTTGGTCAGGAGAGGTCACTCATGGTAGCGCGCCAAGCTGTGTACATGGCCCACAGATCATCACGGATCCTTTGTAGCGCATTTTGTCTTCTCATGCGCGTCCCGGGAACCTTCCCAGAAGGTCACCCATCAAAAGACTACTCTCAGCCAAGCATGCTTAACTGTGGAGTTCTTTTACATGGATAACTAGACTTCATGTAATTTAAAACAAGCATCGCTTTTTTTTTTCTTTTTCTTTTTTTCCTAATTTTATGATTTTTTTAAATAGAGAAAAAAAAAAACAAATAACGGAAAAATACACACACATATCAAATAGACGGACATAACATTTTTCCCCACCCCTACACTACAAGCACACACTGAACAGAATGCTTGCTAGAAGCTAAATGTAACTGTTAGTTTGTCTCAGACCTCTCTGGATTTAATCTAAATTTTCTATGCCCGCCCATCAGCATTATGAACTTTAAGACTTAAGAGCGGAGCAATTTAGGAAACCCGAGTAAGAAAAGTAAAGTCCATCTCTAATTATTACTTCAAGAGATGAATAAAGGTATGAGCATGTCTTAGAACACCTTTGTAGGTACATATGCCATTATCACTACGATAAAGAAATTTGCAAGGAGAAGAAAATTACTTTGTTGCAAATTGAAGCGCTTCAATGCTAGATACACGCCTCATATTATCTGTTGGAATGATTTTGGAGTTAGATAAATTCCAACACATCCTATAAATCATCGTTTCTAGATATTCATGAAACATCGAATTAAAATTAGTTCTATCATAAAAGATATTAATTGTTTTTGTTCTCTAGTAAATATAAAAAATAGACATACTTGAGATTAAAAATTTAAACGAAAACATTATCTATTTCGTAAAAATATTGAGAGGGTGGAGACGAAGAGCTAAAGGCGCTATTACCGCATTACACGAAATGTAAAAGTGAAAAAGTTAAAAATTAATGACTAGTGAAAAACTCAAACTAACAAGGGTGTTTTAACTTTAACAAATTTGCTAGTTCAAATAGAGATAAACCACAATGCAGCTATTCTTGAGTTATCTAACATTATGCTTCCCATGGTGATTCGCCTAACTAGTGTCGCGTCCTCCCATATGTCCTTATTGAAAGCATGGGATGCTGGGTAGAAGTAACTGAATGTTGCTTTATGAAACCAAAACATTGAGTATGGTCCTAATTCGAAAGTGAACCTATTATCATCGATTGCCAACCCTCTTCAAAGAACATTTTTAAAATGTGAGTATAGGATCCTATATATTCACAAAAAGAATAAGGACAGATAATTAATTATTATCATTTATAGTGGTAATTCCTTTAAAATATTTCTAGGAAATTGTCTCACAATATTTCTTTTTAATCTACGATAGACTTTACAAGAAAACTAAACCAACTCTTAAACTTCAATCAACAGTAAATTTTTAACAGGCTCAATGTCAATAACAGGACTCAGCAAAACCGTGGATGATCGTTCAAGTTATTTCACATGTGCTATTCCGATGACTGGAAACACCTTGGATGGTTGTAAATATATCTGGTGAAAATACATATAACCCACTATTTATTCGATCATTAACATGTAAGACAAAATTATATTTTAACAAATGAAAGTCCGAAATAAAATAAATGTGTGAGCAAGTTGAAGGATGTGAAGAACACACACAAAAGCACCAAATTTAGAATAGTACACTTACAAAAGTTTTAGGCCTCTGTGTAATGCAAAACCTTGTTGGTGACAGAATCAGCAACCAATGGACAAAATTCATGGTAACTTCCGTCATCTTGTCACTTTGCTTCCCCCTTGAACCTGACAAACGAAAAAAATAGCAAAATAAAATAAAATAAAACAGAACGACGACCGCAACAATTGGTTGATGTTTTCGACTTGAAAATTTGCTCACATTAACATTCCCAATCTCACATACTTAGTTCTTATTTATAATTACTACTTCCAATTACCCAATTTCTTTGTTATTCATTTACAATTTGTTGGAAACGATTTCGAATTTCTGGAACCCTAGCACTAGGATTTCGAAAATTTCATCTTTGGGCATTACAAGAGTTCGATTTTGGGTTTAATTTCATCAATAAGGATTATACACCATCAATTCTCATTTTTAAAAGGCGAATTTCTCATCTTTTGGTAAAAATTTCATACTTTGCCTCTTCCTTTTAATTATTTGCTTGAATTTTCATTCTAGTTTTAATTTAAAGGTATTATAATTGTTCAAGTGAGTATTTGTTGGTGCATTATTGGAATTTGGAATTGGAGTTGCTGAGTTTGTTCATTATTGAGGGAGATTTGAAGTTGTAAGTGAGCTTTGTTGTTGTTGTTGTATACTTGGAGGTGTTATTTGTTGAGAATTGTTGTCATTGTCAGGATGAGAACCACTAAACGTCCTACCGCACCCGCTTCTACTTCTAAACAACCTCCGAAAAAGCAAAAGAGTACCCAAGCCACATAAAAAACCATCACCATTATTCCTAGAAAAATGTCCATTCCCAAACCCGCTTCTTTGACCGTTAAGCAAGGAGAGATTTGGGATGATTTGCATGAGCGTCATATGGTGGAAACATGGTTCCACTACACACTAGAGAAATTGGGTATGCTTGATGTAGTGAAGTCTTTGTTGAAATATGTTGGTTTGGCGGATTTCATGACTAAGGGGGCTCACACTTATAGGAGGTACACTTTAGAGTTCTTATCTAGCTTATCCTTATCGGGAGAGTCCACTAAACACCCCCCCCCCCCCCCCCCCAAAATTACCTTCTGTTTGAAAGGAAACCTCATTCTTTGACTTATACGGGGTTGAGAAAGGCTTTTGGCATTAAGGAGGTGAGTAAGGTGGAGTATATGGGTCTTGATAAGGATTATAGTGCAACATGGTGGAAGGAGTTGATGGGTTTGGATACAAATGAAAAGCATGGTGAACTTAGCTCTTTTATCAATCACCCATGCCTTCGAGTTGTTCACCGTTTGACAACTAATACATTCCTTTGTAGAGGAGATCCTACCAAACTTCCTCGTGTTCAATTTGGTTATTTGTGGGCCGTGACTCCGAAGGGTGTGGGTGTACCCGATTGGGTTGACCTCTTTGTGAAATCTTGCTTAAGATTGGGTACTAATGTTGAACCTAAAATTGGTGGTGGGGGTATGGTGACCTTGATAATGCAGCATTTAAAGATAGGTGTGGATGAGGATAAGATACCATTGATGGATAGTTACCTTTTGGATGCCCCTTGTTTAATACAATCTCATATGCTACGACCACGTGTGGTAGAGGGTACATACTTTTGGTGTTGGGGTTCAAAAAATGATATTTATTTGAAGTTGCCTCGCTCGGTTGATGATTCGTTCACTTATGGTGAGGTGACGGAAGATTTTCATATTCTTGCCGATCCGGACCTTGATCCTTTAGATGATGGTGAGAGTGATGAGAATGAYGAGGGGAGTGAGGGTGATGGTGCAAGGAGTGGTGTTAGTAAAACGGCGAGCCGACCCATTGTTTAGACTTCCCTGGCTACTTATGACAAAGATTGGATGCAAGAAGTGGATGCTTGGAGGAAGGCAGTCGATGCAAAGAAAGCTAGGACCGATGATAAGCTTGAGGCGCTTATCAATGTGATTTTGGAGACACATGAGCTTGTTCGGTCTTTGGTTAGTGTTGCCAAGTTGGGTGAACATGCTGCGACCTAAGAAGTTAAGAAGGAGGATCATACTTCTAAGAGCGATGGTCTCGGAGATTTCTCCGGTTCTTAACTTGTGTTGGTATGTATTTCTTTTCCCTTTTCCTTGTTTTCTTATTTGTTGTTCCTCACATTGAGGGCAATGTGAAAATCAAGCATGGTGGAGGGAACTCCATTGTATATACTTTACTTTATTTACAATAAAAAAAAAAAATTACGACCCGGCTAGGTGAAAACCCTCAAGGGAGGGCGCCTAAACAAGATTTGATAAATGGCCGAGGACGGAGTGAAAACCCGAAAGGGCGCTCCGAGTAAAATAAAGAATCGAGTTATGTGCCATGCGAGTAGTGTTAGGAAAAAAGCTAAATCGAAAACCCACAAGGGCGGGCGATCTAGGCAAAATGACAGATTAGGATTTAAAAAAAAAAAGTTGTTTGATTACTTGTTCTTGGAGTTGGCGACATAAGGATGTTTGAAATGGTTTGGGATAGCTCATTTTGAAGCAATAAGGAGAGATGGGTGGTGAAGTGTGATGATTTTAAACTACATTGTGTTTTACATTTTCATATTTTGATATATAGTTTGTGGTTGGACGTTGTTTTTTTGGTTGGAAGCATGGGTAACATGATCATTATTTTGGAGTGTGTGTTAATCTTATTGAGACTATTGTGTTTAGTTGAAGAAAAATGCAAGGAGTGAGAGTTGAGAGTTAAGAGTTGAGTGATGGTTCACATTTAGAGGTGGTTGGAGTAGTAATGGTTAGTTGTAGTGTTTGGAGGTGGAGCAAGCTACTCACGTTTCGCTATATAGACCTTGGTGTGAGTTATCTTTGACTTGTCTTTGGGTTTTACTCGAGGACAAAAAAAGGTCTAAGCGTGGGGGAGTTTAATTAGTCTAGTTTAGTAGGGATTAATAAAAGTTATTCTGATGGTTAATTTGTAGGTTGAAAAGCATTTTTGGTGGATTTTAGTTCATATGTCTTTGGTGTTGGTTTTGGGATGGATTTGTGTGTACATATAGGTTAAATGGATTGATTTCTTGTTATGTATGGAGAGAGCTTCTTTAGAAGTTGGTATTGGGCTAAAGATGTCATGTGAGTGTGGATTTTGAAGCAAGTCAAGGCCTGAAGACTAAGTTCAAAGAAAGAAAGCATCACAAGGTAATGTCACTCCTAGAGGCAAAATGCTAATCGGAGTGGCAATGCAAAGACTCTTGAACTTCTAGCCACTTGGAGAGGCTCAGCATTGGATTTCGACAACTCCTTAATTCCCTTTATTGTAGCAATAATGCTCATACTTTATGAGACTTTATGGAGATACTCTTTGAAGACCTATATAAAGAGATGATGTTGAGCACTTTGGATATACTTTTACATACTTCTTTACCTTTTAATCATTAGAATACATAAAAATAATTTCCAATATCTAGTTTATTTTAGTTAGTTTTGAACGTATGGAGGGCTAAGTTCTACATCTTGGAACAAGTTCTCAAAACCCATTTAGTTCTTGAATTGTAAGACTCTTATTCTATTTCTATTTCATTGTTTGAGTATCAAGTTTAATTTGGATTATTGTTGGTTTGTTAATTATGAATCTAGAATGATCAACGAGTTGTTATTAGTTAATTAACAATTGCTAGATTAGGTGAATGAATCTTTTGTTTGTTTATCTATTCCATTGTAGCAATTATAATTCATCAAGTAGTATGCTTATTCGTCATTGTTGATTTATAAAAGATTAAACTTGTATGAATCATAGTGAAGCATTGCTTGTTTTCTTCATGAGTTCATCTTTGCTAAATTCCATTGTTTTAATTCTACAATCTTGATACGATTAAGCGCTTGAATAAATTGACAATTTTGTAAGGGTTATTTGTTTACGCTTGTAGCTAATAACCAATCTTATGTGAAATTAGAAGTCAACAACTTCATAGCAAAGTATTCAACAATGAAATAGATTAGAAGAGTCAATGATCAATTCATAACTAGTTGGTGAAAATTATTTGGTCCAAGAATTATTCTCATACTAGGTAGTATCCCGCGCTTCGCGCGGCCTGTTTGAATATTTATTATTATAAATAGAAATAAATTAATCTTTTTCAAATCTTAATTTTTTATGTTGAATTTCAAAGTTTTAAAATAATAAATACATATCATTTTAATTATAAGTAACACATCATACTTAGTTATGCATGACCATGTTTTATAAATAAGTACTATAAAATAATTATTTAAGGATAATAATTAAAAAAAGTCAAATATCATTATTTTTGTAATGAATATTCATACGATGTCAGATACATCTCGTTATTATATTCTCTATACCCACTTAATTTTTTTTCTTTTTTTTTGACAAACTCTATACCCACTTAAACTCATGATATGCACTTCGATTTAGTAAGTACATAAAATTTTGTGACATAATTTGTTATTGTTAAAAACATACATGTCAAAGAAAGTTTTTCAATAATGTTTTACATTACGTCGAATTTCTTCTACTCTTTGTCATTTACATGGTATAGATTTTAATAATATTTTTGTGACTAATAAAATATTATACTCCCTCTAAGTCTCTCATTTGTTCCCTCTTTCTTTTTTCACTCGAGTTACATTTATTCTATCTTTCCTTTTTTGGATGTGGTGTGTAATCCAAATTAAATTACATGTGATATAGTGTGTTTTGTGTGGTCTATATTCACGTAATTCAAATAAAGCAACAGTCAACATTAAGTACTTGGAGGGAGTATTAAATAACATAAATGCATTCGAAGAATGCAATAGTCAAGATTAAGTACTTCAATTAGATCATTTCGCGATATAATTAATATTTGTTCAAAATGTTGTAAATATAATTTTATAATTTTTCACTTTTTATGAATAAATGTGTGATGCTTACGTATCAAATATATAGGGTCCAAACTCAACATACTCGAATGTTTTAGTTGTGTTTTACATGTGCTATGTGTCAAATATTATATTTATAAGAAACTTGCACGTTTGTTTCTGGGTACAACTATACGTAGTGATGTTTAAGATTTTAGCTATATATAAAATAGAATGAACTTCACAGTATTTTAAAATAGAACATATAAAATGTTTGATTAAAATGTACTTGTTATCATTGTGTACATACATGGTCGTTATCACACTATTTAAATTTTCTTAAAATCTTATATGTATTAAATTTATCGCAATATAGTTTGAACATTCGCACAATATAAAAAAATTATCCCTTAGTTGTTATATATTCTTAATTTTTATTAATAAATACAATGATCTTACGAATATGTTTTGGTCGTTGATGGATCTAATAGTCTAAGTTTTACGTAAAACATTGTGAGATACTCACCTAAATTACCTGTACATATTAAAATATTTTAATTAATATAACAGAAACTATACTCAATTGAAAGCAATTTTCGCAATAAATGTAATTATTTACATTTTAGAAATGTTATCAAAATATTTTTTTTAATAAACTTCGATCGAAATAACCATACTTATTTAATATGTAATTTAATAAATACCGTACGTAAAATTTATCAATCTATAATAATAATTTGCCGAGATTTATATAGTATTTATTATGTTTGTATTTAATGATTAACTGTAATTAATGTCCGTAATTAAGACTGAATATGCCACGTG
>VHZZ01018124.1:29989-42057 GCA_009801015.1 Silene noctiflora
TGAATAGGAGGGAGTAAATTTTATCTCGTCACGGACTACAATGGAGTTTCATACAACAATTGTTATTCTTTCTCTACTCGTTTTATTCTTTTACTGTTTGTTAAGACGGAAAAATAACAATCCTTACAAAAAACACCCGGTTGAGCCTTCGGGTTCATGGCCTATTATCGGTCATTTGCATCTTCTAGGAGTGCTTCCTCACAAATCTTTGGGGAAAATGGCTGATAAATATGGCCCGGTATTCATGATTAGGCTCGGGGTCAAGCGAGCATTGGTTGTTAGCTCGCATAAGATGGCTAAAGAATGCTTAGGCACAAACGATAGAGCGTTCATGGACCGACCTCAAACAATCTTCGTTGAGCATCTCGCTTACAACTCTGCCATGCTAGGTTTCTCCCGGTATGGCCCTTACTGGCGTGACATACGAAAGATTACTACAGTTAAGCTACTGTCGAATCAGAGAGTCGAAATACTCAAACATGTTAGAATATCAGAGATAAGATTAGCCATACAGGACATGTATGAAAATCGGTATAAACAACCAGTAGACATGAAGCAATGGTTCAATGATGTAAGTTTGAATGCATCGGTTAGATTGATTGCTGGGAAGTCATTGAAGGATATCTACCCAGGAGAAAAATATAACAAGGTTTCGAAAGCATTAAGGGATTTCTTTGAGCTCGCTGGCGTATTTGTTCCTGCTGATGCACTTCCATTCCTGAGATGGTTTGATATTGGAGGGTACGAGAAAACCATGAAGAAGGTTGCTCAAGAGATCGATCAGGTCGCTGAAGAATGGCTGGATGAACATAAAAACAGGAAAGATTCTGAGAAGCAGGATTTCATGGATGTCTTGATCGGCTTATATGAGACCGAGGAGGAAAGGCCTAATACCAACTACGGAACAGATACAATCATTAAAGCTAATTGCATGGTGAGACGATCTTTAATTTAATCGCTTTACTGTATTATTGTGACATATACTCTGCTGAATGCTTACCCTGATATAATTTTCAGACACTGATTTTAGCGGCAACAGATACGACAGCAGTGACTCTAACATGGGCACTGTCATTGCTACTTAATAACAGAGATGTCATGAAGACGGCTCAAGCAGAAATCGACACCATTGTAGGAAAAGAAAGGCAGGTAAATGAGTCAGACCTGAAGGACCTGATATACTTGGAAGCCGTCCTCAAGGAGACGTTGAGATTGTACCCTCCTGGCCCTCTTTCAGTTCCTCGACTATCCATTGAGGACTGCATTGTCAATGGTTACCACATTCCAGCCGGCACTCAACTCTTCGTCAACCTATACAAGATACACCGAGATCCTAACACATGGGAGGAACCATGTGAATTTCGTCCTGAAAGGTTTCTTACAACTCACAAGGATTACGACTTGAGAGGTAAAAATTTCGCTTATTTACCTTTCGGAAGTGGCAGGAGGATATGTCCTGGAATAACTTATGCCGTAAAGCTCATGATGCTTACATTAGCTACTTTATTACAAGGGTTTGAGATTTCAACTCCTCTACATGAACCCGTCGATATGAGTGAAGGTTTCGGGATGACCAACCTGAAGGCTACTCCTCTCGACATCATCCTCGTTCCCCGTCTTCCTGATAACCTCTATAATCCCCCTGCAGTTGCGAATTAAAATCTATGTATTACATGCGATGATTAACCCGTCTTTGTACAATTAACATATTTTGATTTCCAATGTTTTGCTCTCTATCTTGAGCCCATTGTTAAGGACAAGTCTACAACACATTATATTTTAGGAGCTCACCCACAGTTGTAGTAGCTCCCGAAGTAATCCTGTGATAAGGGTGGGTGGAAGCGCGGCCTAGCGTTGACTGGTAGCGTACAGCTGGTCACCTCATTTGGGTTAATACGCCTGGCGCGTGTGATACACCTCCATATAAACCCTGATAATGCTTTAAAAGAAGATACTGGCTCGCGAGTACCATTACTCAATGACTCCCTATTCGCGAAAGCTTTAAGATTCTTGATAGACGAAACTGAAAAATGGAAGAATCTTTCTCTGCATTGCGATCCAGACTGACTTGCAGATCGAGAAAGAAACTCACTCGGGTCAAGGTAACGCATCTTGACTGCCTTCCGCCCTGTAAGAAAACCCGGGTTTTGAATCAATGGTCGAGACACAGACGACGACAAAGAACCCCTGAATATATGAGACTATGTCTGGTGAAAATGAGTATAAGATGTTGCATCAGATAATTCTGTAAGCTGAACTGATAACAAAGGTCTACTGTGACCTTCACCCAAGTCAATCAAATACCCAACAACTGACAGAACATCAGAATTTGTCGAAAGAACATGACAAATGTCGAAATTCAACACGCTAGCGTGCAGTACAACCCTTACACCGGGACCCTTCAGGCAATTGACATAGATAAGGCATGAATGTTCATCTTTGGATCGCGCTGTTTCTAACCGTCTTGCTGGAGGATAGAAGTGAACAAGGGCTTTAGACAGGCTGAATTTAAGCCTTTCTAAATGAGATAATGGAGAATAATTACTTGGCGCAAGGTTAATTGTAAAGCATTTAAGTAGTACTGTCTTTTCAAGTCCTCGATTTCGAACTCTGGTCTGATGAAGCATTCTGAAATCTGCTTAATCTCAGACATTATGATGATTATTTGATCATAGATTTTGAGATATTTCTCAAAAGTGTTATGCAGTGAAGAAAGGAATGGACCACCTAACCAACTTGATAATGGTGCAGATAAGAATTGTTTATATTGTCCGTATTTGACTTTAATGATTACCGACAACTTTGATATATTATTTTCCATAATAATGACGAAAAACTCTGGCAAAGGTAAAAAAAAAAAAAAAAATATCACCCTCTCGCATATAAATTCTTTATATAAATTCTTTACATAAACCCGACAAACAAGAATAGATAAGAAATGCAAGAGGGTAACAATGAAATTCGATATTACTCGGCTATATATACTAATAACATCTTGTAATCGACATCTTCGGGTTCAGCGTGGCTTGATCAAGACCATGCTGGGAACTCGATTTCTTCGACAGCAACACCAATAGAACACGGCTAAGAGAAGAACACATACAATAAGTATTGCTAAGATTGCTAGCCAATTTGGTAAATGAAATTCTTGAAATAAGTTATCCATATTGTAAAACATTTAGATTGAGATGGTAAAGTTTGATGTTGTTTTCTGGTTTAGTTCTGCTGCTTATTAGTGATCTGAGTCTGTGTAGATACTTTGAAGTATACCACAAGTTTTCTAAAGAATCTATCTTTGTTCTTCAAGAAGCAAAGGTGCAAATGGTTTTGCCACAAATTCGTGTTTAAGACGAGAATATTCGTCTTAAAATTAAAACAGGTCAAGTAGAATAGATTAGACAAAATAAAATGTCGAGAAATTCGTAAAAAAACTTGTCTCAGGGATGTTGTTTCAACCGTTTTAATCTTGAAACGGATATTACCGTCTTAGGAAAGACTAATTGGTTATTTAATCACCGTCGTATATTGCAATAGGCTTCTTGTTAATCTAGACACACTCTCCTTTGTTTTGTGATTTTATTTTGTTTTCGGGAGTGACAAAGGTGATTCAACAGAAAGCGTGTTGCTTGTCCGTGTCCGTCACAAGCTGAAGACGGATAGTATCATTCTCACAATAAGGCAAGTGAGGGAGAAATTGAGCACCCCATGGATAGTGTCACTTGCTCAGCTTGTGACGCATAGTGCCCATCTTCAGTGAGAATTTGTGGATTCAACAAGACATGGATTTTAAATCAATGGGATAGTTTCGACTTTCCAAATACCTCATTTCTTCACAGAGTACGTGTAATAAAAGCGAAATACTTCGTTAAGTGTTATTGGATAACAAGTGCACCGGTAGTTTTGCATTTTCCTCCCAACGTTTGCTTCGACCAACTATAAAAATTGATATACAAGGCATATAGGTCTCCTTACCCAAGAAAAACTCAGGCAAATGCGCCGGTACTTGCATTTTCCTCCCTACATGTGCTTAACAATATAAATTCATATACAACGCGTAAGGCGCCTCCGTATCCAAGAAAAATGAAGGCAAGTCCATATAAAACTAAAAACAGAAATCATAGAGTGAAATTAGTATCATCTATCTTTTTGTTCTTAAACTTACCTATCTTGCCCAATTGTTATTTTGCTTGAGCAATAATTTATGTTTCATGGTTGAAATGAGCTTGAATTTCTCCTCCGCTTCAACTTGCTGTCTCAAGTCGCTTTTCCCGAACCGATCAGGGTGAAATTTAAGACAAGCTCGTTTATATGCTGCTTCGATCTGGAATAAGGATCCCCATTCATTTCAGTAAATTTTCATGGCAGCAAAAAGAGGGAAATGAATATACCAATAGAAGACACAATCTAGGATTCAAGCACGAGATGTTTTACCTCATTTGGAGACGGGAATCGGCCACCACCAACATGGATCCCTAAACAACGAAGTAGAGAGGCCATGTCACTACACATCTCGAGTTTCTGAAGTTCTTTCTGCATTTCAGCACGAAATTGATCTTTTATATTTAAGTTCTCCTCATCCTGCATTAACATTGAAGAAAATCACTTTTACCCTACCATGTTAAAGAGTTGCAATACAGTTAATCTGATGCATGTAATTTAAGATGCAACTTGCAACATTTCGTATGGATATCAAATGACGACTGACGGTGTCTAACAGTCTACTATTGTCGACACTAGGTTGGTAGGTTAATTCATTTACATTTTGAGAGGAGCGGATGTAAAGAACAAATTTTGATCTAACGTAAATGGGCCATTAACTCATACATCTACATGCTAACCATTTAAATATAAAATCAGAAGCTAAAGAGATGTAGAAAAGAAAAGTGCAAAAATCTTGCACCACCCATCAGAAATTCAAATTCCTATGGAAAGGCAAACATACCTTTCTCCGTGTTTCTCGTACTTCCTCTAACCGCTGCATTTGTCTCCTTTCATTAGCCATTATGCGCAGCTTCTCTGCTCTTTTTCTACTACGCAACCTCTGTGCTTCCTCTGCCTAAGTACAGACAAAACGATAATCTTTAATCAATTCGAATAAGAGATAGGGATGTAAAATACTAGCAAACGACAGAATAGACTTAAGACCATATCCAAAAAAAAAAAAAAATATAAAAAAAATAAAAGCCAAAGGGAAGTCAACTGGAAACTCATTGTCACATAGTATCTTCAAAGAGTATTGGACACGCAAAGTCATTGGTAAAAGAGAACCAAGGTCTCCGTTGAGATACATTTAAATCCAACGGAAGTAAAACGGAAATTTTCTAACAAAGTCAATACTTGCAGTAATACTAGAATTTTTCGAAACTTCAGGCTCGAATGTTGGTTATATTCAACATATCCTAAGGCTGCCAGCCTATTACAGTAACCACAATATTTAGATACCTTCCAGTTTCCATCCCAGATAACTTCAAAGCTCTAGACAGCCTACCACGATCCACAATTATCATATACTTGCCGATTTCCATCACAGAGAAAATCAAAGCCTACAAAAGATATTACCAAATTATCTATGTAACAGATTCCCAAAATAAGACGACACAATTCTCTACATCAAATTGACAGTAACTTCTCTTTCAACCCTGAGTTGTCTCAGATTGATGACAAAATAATTCAGAAATTTGTAACATGGGATTAAAAAAAAGGAAAAAAAAAAGAGGTTCAAAAACATAGTTGACATAAAAATTAAAGCGATTTTGGAAAGAACGACACCCAACAGTTATTAAGTTAATACGCACGAAGAACTTTATCTCCTTGTTTACAAAACAACATTCACGAGGACAAAGATAACAAGAACTTCATATGTAATAAACACAAAAGAAATGACAGTCGGTATTAAAGGAAATGTGGAGAACCTGAAGCTGTATTTGCTTCTGCCTAGATGCCCACTCTTTTTCCATCGCACGCTTGTATTCATCAGTCTCCTTCCTCTTCTGTCGGTCAGTAAATACACAATTCTGTTCATAAGCAGACTTGGCTTCATTGTTGTCATGGACTACATGGCCACACCTAGAGTAATCCTCCAGTGAAATATTATCAGGTTCTCTCTCGAATGATTCAGGGCAACTTCTTTCAACATTGAGATGACGATTCTCCTTCATATTTGCAGAATTAACCCCACCACACGCTTCACTAGGCCCTTTAGCATCAGCATACAGCGGAGCACATTCGTATTGTCCAGCTATCACCTTAGCGGAACTAGTACAAGAATTGTTCTTTTCATGATTTAAACACCCCTTATTGCTGGAGGGCTCGGACACATCGACAGAACGTTGCTTATCACCACTTTGGTATACATGGACGTCAGTTACAGAATAGCCATCTTTATCAACCGGATCAGAATGGCCCATACAACTATCATATCCTCTCCCAAATAGGTCACTCATTTTAGTAGAAAAAGAACCCTTCTGAAAGAATCGGTTTCTCTCATCAATCTTCTGAGCCAAATCGTTAAGAAAACCATCTGTTTCACACTGCTGACCAAGCGGATCTGAGTAGTTAGTTTTTACTTCTTCAGCACTATTATCACCAGGTTGACTAGATGCTGAAGAACCAGCTTTATTCTCAGGCGAAACGCAGCCACTGCCCTTTGGTTGCACGAAGGAAGTCTTTCCCCACTGTTCATTAAGCCTTCCAGAAGAGTCTCCCATAAACTCACAATCTGAACAATCACTATCAGATGACGACATATCATCTGACCATAAGCCATACCGATTCCGTGACACATTTTTATCAGAGTAAGTTCGCTTGGACTTGGATAAATTTACAGGGTTTTTTCCTTCACTAACAGAATCCTCGTCAATCTTAGCAGTCTTAGCACTGTTTAAAGAATCAGCTACAGAAGTAGGAGAGCTTCTATGACTTGTGGTGGCATCAGCATCTAGATTACAAGCTCCACTTCTCTTTTCAACTTCGCCATCATCGTCGTCGTCAAGGCTAATCACATGCTTTGGTCTTTTCTTAAACTTTTTGTGAAAAGACTCGGGGACATCAAGGATAATAACATCACCGAAATCATCAGAATCAACTTCAATGAGGACAATATTATCTCTCTTCCGCCTCGTGCATTTTTGTAAAGATGGTCTACTCAAACATTTTTTAGGCAAAAAATGGCAGGGGCATGCCTTGGCAGCACTCATTATCTTCCTACCTCCTAAAGAAAAAAGAGTAGCAAGTTAAATAAAATTGAAAGTAGCGTTTCATGTGTAAGATTGGTCACCAGAATTTGGTAACATTGGTGACATAACTCAAGCATGATCTTCTAAAAGTGAACATTTTCACTAATAGAGATGCTACTCTTAAATATAGAACATGCTATAAAAGGAATGATGATAAGACAAACAAAAGCATAAACATACTGATATTCAATTAAAAATGATCCAAGTTTGCTCATCAAAATAAAAAAATATAATGAATCAACTAAGTTGAAGTAGCGGATAGAACATATCTATTACATTTACATAAGAATCCCGAGTTATATTATCCTCGACTCTTAGATGAGTGGTGCTAATAATCCACAATCTTATTTCGAAAAAAAATAATTAAATTTATTTAGAACATTTCAACCTTCACTCCAATCGAACTAACTTTACACGATCATTTTTTTCCTCTGAATATGTGAGGAAACGAAGATAAATCCGTTTAAAAGAAAAAAGAAATCAGATAAGACTCATAACAAGACAGCGTGTTAGTAGAAATACTACTCTTCCAAAAGAAAACCCTACATTATCCAAATCAAAAATATCCAATTCTATCCTACGCACATAAGACAAACCCCTGGCACACAATATCACCTCCCCCTTCCTATCCCACCCACACCATTTCCCTCGCAACCTAAACACCCTCTTCTCATCACTTTCGCAGTCTTACCTACTTCAACTTTCTCTCTCCTCCCATAACAATTGAATACAGCATACAAATCCATATACTATCCATCGATAAAAACATTAATATAATGCCTCAAAGGCAGGACTGAAGACACGAAAAGGTCCCGAATAACTCATCATGAAAAGCAACCAGAATCACACCAACCAACTGCTATCGACAATACCAGAAGCGTAAACACTAAGTGACATTCTCGTCAATCATATTCTGAAGCAAAAAATCAAAAAGTCTTTGGCTCCCATTGGAAATGGAAAACGTACTACAAGTCTATATTACAGTAAATGGTAAAATACCCTTTTAGGAAGACACGCTTAGCTTAACACATTAAATGTTATCAACTACTAGAACACCCAGCGGATAATATCCGTCCAATTCCCCTATCCCACCCCCAAACAATTAAAGAGAATCACTACTAACCCCTACACGATATCAATGTGCATGAGCGATACTAACTCGTTTCATTACCAGTAGAAAACTAAAAAGTCTAACAATTACGAGCTTTGCCTTTCCATGCAATTCTTCAGTCAACTACCCCCATCAATACCCTAATCATTCAAATCGTCTCTAAAAACTTCTGAATACAAATTGTCCAACACACTAACAAAACTAATTAAACCTTCACATTAACTAAAAAACACGTCTGAACCTCAATATTACTAACTGATATTCACATAAATCGCAAATTAAGCTGATTGATTAGTACCCCCAAACTAATCCCCACCAAATACACCGTCCTATATCTATTTACATAAAATTCGAACCCTAGAAAATCAATAATCGATGTAAACTAACCGAATAACAAATACATCAATAGATAATCGGGATTTCAAGAAATACACAATAACAACAGAACATTAACAAAATTGCAGAAAGAAGTGCGAAAATCGAGAGAGATGGAGATGAATTTACCTAGGTCAGTGACAATTTATCGGTGAAGACGAAGAAATTGATGAAGAAAAGGGGGAAATTGGAGGAGAATTCTAGGGTTTGAGAAATTTGGGGGAAAAACACTAGTCGTTGACACAGGAGAAAACGTCTATGCGCGGAATCAATGAGTAAGTGAGTGGGGACGTGATAAACGGTTACTTTATTTGGTTTGGAATCGAGTTAAATCGGATCGGTATGAAAATAAAAAGCGATGGGACATTTTTATAATTTTCCATAAAACCTCGAAAATTATTCTTGGATAAGTTTAACTTTACTTTACCTATGTCTACACGGACTATGGTAATTAATTATCTTTTACGCTTAGAAATCCCCTTTTCTACTAAGAGAATAGAATTTTCTTAGTTTTCCTGCAAAATGAATTTACCTTAATAAGGAAACAATTAAAATTTTCTTTTAACAAACGATTATTTTTACCTTAAATATATTCTTATTATAATTATACTCTAACATTTTAATTAAATTCAAAATTGTGTTTTTTTTTTCATTATAATAAAATAAAATTAGTTTTAAACTATAGACTATAAGCTGCTAAATTTCTCATAATCCCCTATATACTAAAAGAATAGGTGATCTCAAAGTTTTTCCCTCCAAAAAGCATCTTGTTAAATATGGAAGCTAATAACAATTTAAGTGCGTTTACTAAATAAGAAAATTAATAATTATAATTTATTTCATTTAAATTATTATTTTTGCTTCAAATTATATTATTTTCACTAAATTCTAAAGTATAATATTTTAATTAAAATATAAATAAAATTTATGTAAAGTTATAAATTACTAAATCTTTTATTGCTACTATTATTTGAAAATGACTTACCTATATTACCTATATATAAAACAAAATTGTAAATCGTTTCATTACTTCCCTGACAACAAAAATTGAGAGAATTTACAAACTGAAATCATTAGCATTGGGATATAAAAAAAAAATTCTTTAAAATACATTTCAGCACATTACTCAATGATCTTGAGTAATTTTCAGTTTCAACCTTTTTTTTTCTCAGAGAAAAATACAATAATGAGAAAGATAAACAATTAATGAGATACTATTATTATATAAATAATTTATTAAAAATAAAAACTATATATACTGTGCATTTATTACACGGGTGCTAAACTAGTGCAATAATAACTACTTTAAGAAAATAACTTAGCACATACTTACTATTAGGTTTGTGACAAAAAAAAATCATTAAAAAAATTGGATAAAACTATAAAATAAAATCCATAGTTTTATAGTAAAAAAAGTAGTTTCATAAAAATACACATTTCATAAATTTACTCAACTCTCTTTAATTAGGTTTCCATTTCAATTTTCTTATATTTCATATCAAAATGCAATGGACTGAAATAATAAATATTAATGAGGTACCGATTTAAATAATACCCTAGAAAAAATAAAAATTCTATAAATACTGCGCATGCACCGCTGCTCGGGATCTATACTAGTGTTCTATTTTTGTTATAAATTGTACGTAACTACTTACATGTGCAAACTCAATTATTTTTTCAAATCGTAAAGCAAACAAAAATGTCTCGATCTCCATTCTTATATGGTCAAAGAGGACATATTATATTTAGGAAAAATTTATATTTATGGTAAAGAAAATATGCTCTTGGTTCAATGCTGAAACTAAGTACTCGGATTACAAAGTTTATATAAACTGATTTTTTGAAATGTTCTGTGTTTGAAAATTTGAATAATTAAATTCGTAAAATAATATGGATAATATACGGTGTCGTTGTTTTTTTAATTTTCTCCTCTAACACCGAATAATTGATAAATGAAGTCGAAAATGATTCTTTTTATGTTTTATTTGTTTCAGGGACTTTCAGCATTTTTGGGATTTAAATTCAAATAAATCTTAATCCTTTTTGTCAGAATCATTTGTTACCTTTTTTCTTCGTGGTATTTCAATCAAGGGTGAATTAATGATTGCCACGGATTTGATATATGAAATGTACTTATTTTTCCTCGACTCTAGATAAAAATAAGAAAATGCATAACAGGTTATTATGAGAGAAAAAGGATTACACATCTGAGGTAGTACCTCAGACCTTTTAATTTTTGAGCATATACACATTGTTTCTGAGCATATTAGTATTTTNACTATTAAGAATAATTTATGACATTAATAATAGATTGAAGTTGGATGTAAAATCTAATTAAAACGCGTATTAAACTTGTAAAGAAAACCGGTAAAGACAATATATGTATATATGTATAATGAGTTTTGAATTATTATATTATTAAGAAGGTAAAGAATTTACAAGATAATTTGGGTAGAGATTGATGAATATTGTGTAAATCATTTCAGTATATATGTATTTACGATATATACTTGCCAATTAGTGTAGCTATTTAGTGGAGTCAATTAACAGTGGGTATATTTAGAAATGATTTGGGTAGAGTATATTTAGAGAATAAGAATTAGTCAGAATATAACATTTGGCGTAATTTTTCAGTACTCTTTAATATACATGAGCGGAAATTTTGAGCGGAAATTTTATAAGATGTGTTAATCTTTTAGTATATAGGAGATTATTATTTGGCCAACAAATTTTATCACATGAATATAGTATTCAATACAATATTGACTTTAATTTGGAGTGTGTGTGATACAAACATAAATATAATCACATTTTACTGATGTAGGTAGTGACGAGATGTATGTTGCCCTAGTCATCAAACTTATCATGCAACAATATATTTCTAGAAGTTATAATAAAATAGCTCATCGACTAGCTAAGCCAGCTAAATCTGTAAAATAAAAAAATACTACAATAGTAGTAGAAATTTGGGACTAATCATAAAATCAAAATTTCGAATTTTATTTAGCCTTATGACCTTTAATAACTAAATAACATCCCAAATATTAGGAACAATGTTGCCCAAGATATAAAGGACTCTCGTAAATATTATTGTATTATGTATAACTAGTAACAAAAAGTAAGTCAATTTTCGAATGACCTATAATGAAAATTTCAGACAGTCAAACGCATAATATATAACGTTCAAAGTAGACCTGTCAAATTTCGATCCGACCCGAAAACCCGACCCGCCCGACCCGTTTTTAGGGTTACAAACCCGGTTTTTTCGACCCATGACCCGTTTGACCCGAACCCGAAATGATCCGTTATTTTAGGGTCAAGACCCGACCCGAACGGGTCGACCCGTT
>VHZZ01018126.1:25945-41138 GCA_009801015.1 Silene noctiflora
ACACCAAGGTGTGTAGCCCTGCCAGATTACCCATCGCAACAGGTAATCCACACCGCCAGTGGGGACCGCAGCCGTACCACCAAATCCCCGCTCATTGCAACGAGCGAACCCAGATCATTAATGTGTACATCCCACTTGTGATGGGAGCCACAAGAGGCGAACATGCATGAGGTTGGAACCATCTCTCGAAAATAGCTCCACAACGACATCCAATTACCACAACACAATAATCTCAATCATAATAATAACAACAATAAACCGTCACAATTATGTCTTATACCAATTACGCAATCAACTGAGTAGGGAAAACCCTACCTGATCAGAAATCCAAATAAAAACACAAGTACAACAAGCTAGAATGCCTCATCTACGAAGTCCTCACTTATAATGATATCAATCAATCAATAAAACAACATATGACATGAAATGTAATACCTCGGGTATTTGGTCTTTGGGTACTCTATCGAGTAAGTTATGATAAGAGTCTGGAAGAGTTTCCGTTTCTTAGATACTCGACCGAGGTAGATAAAATCGATCGAGTAGGGGAAACCCGATTGAGTACGTTAGTTACTCGATCGACCACCTGTGTTCATACGGTTTTTTCGTCCGGTTTGATATTAAAGAAAGGGGAGGTATTTATAAGGTGAGACGTCATTTTTCTTTCTTTTACCTTTATTTTATAACTCTTCACACTAAGAAACTCAAACGACGTTGATTCCTCTCCTCTCTTTGCTATCAAATCAAGGGCTAGAGTTCGTAACGTTTGGAACTTTTCATATTGTTGTGTCCGTCATCTTGTGGGTGAGTTCCCTGTGTTGTTTTTATGTCAATTCATTACATTTGTTTAAACCCTAATTTGGGTAATTAGGGGTTTTGGGGTTAATTGATGCGTAGATGGTAATTATATGCTTATTGTATAGGAGGTGATTTCGTAGAGGAGGATTTGTGATCATTTATGCGTTTGTGTTGTGATTTCCGTCTCAGGTAGGGTTTTCCTACTCGGTTACTGTTTAAATGATTTAAGATGATGTGATGGTATGATTGTATTGTGATTATAATTACATTCTTGATATTGGTATGTTTATCAGTATTTTGGATGTGTTGTTGATTGTATGTGGTTCGCGAGGTGCGCCCTCGACTGAGTGGAGTCATTTGCGGGAATGGCTTCATGCCCTTGTTCGCCCCTTGTGGTTCCCTTCACAAGGGGGATGTGCACATTAATGATCATTGGGTTATTCGCTCTATAGTGTTGAGCGACGCTTAGGTGGTACGGCTGTGGTCCCCACTGGCGGAGTGGATTACCTGTTGCGATGAGTAATTTGGCAGGGCTACACACTTGGTGTGTAGTCAGGTGATTGGAGAGTTGTGGAGTTCGGAGATATGTGATGTTGTATTGTTTTGCTGCCTTATTTAATTATTCAGTAACTGACCCCGTTTAATTGTTTTGTAAATTGTGGTGATCCATTCGGGGATGGTGGGCAGTAGATTAGCAGGTATGCCTTGGGATAGCTCGCGGGGCTCGACGGGATGAAGTCATCACGTAGTTTTGATAGCTAGTCTTCCGCTGACATTTTGTTACGTTTTAAGATAAAGTTTTGATAGTTGTTTTGGGACAGCTGTAATACTTTAGTTTTGGAGTTTGGTTATATGACTTTAACTATTAAACTTTAAATGTTGTTTCTTTATGGTCTCTTTTGATATACTGTACCTCGAGCAACCGAGATAGTAGCATGTACTGTCCATATGCTAGGGTGGTCTTGGTAAGGCACCTTGGTGTATGGGGGTGTTACATGAAAATCACCCCGAAATCCCCAAATAACCCAATTAGGGTTTACCTAACTTTAACAAAACGATAAAATACTAAGGTAGAAGACTTATGCAACGATTAACAAATGCTAAGATGCGAAAATCCTCAAAAACGATTAACCCTAGCTTTGGAATGATTAAGACAGCAAGAGAAACAGTGAACGTCATTGTCTACTTTGTGAAAAAGTGTTTTAAGAGTAATTATAAAATGATTAAGTCGATACAAATTTATTTATATGCTTCTCGAATTACCTTAATCAAACCACGAAAAATAACATAAACGGACCGGGCTCTCGGTCGAGTACGCGACACTCGACCGGGTACACCACACTCGATCGAGTACTCACAAGTTAGAAGCCTGACAAAAATCACCACACCACCCTCTCGGTCGAGTACGTACCCTTTACTCGGCTGAGTAACCTAAGACCAGAAAACGGATGTATTGCAGAGAGCCTACGCATATTTGTTCCTTCAAACTTCAACAATGTATATACATATTTCATATTATCTCCCGTTTTCTTTGCTATATTTCCTTTTTAAACATATTACTTCCATTATGTATATGTTATGTGTATCTATCCTAGTTATAGTTGATTAATTTATTAAAAACTAAAATTGGAATGCTATAAAGGATGCTGGATGATCCATATCTCAAATAGTTTTTTCAATGTGATTTGAACAATAATTTATTTGAAGAAAAAAAGGAAAATAATCTGCTATTTACTACCTTTTTTGAAAAATTATTAGTTGGAGTTGGCTTGTATGTTTCTTTAAAAGAAAAACAACTATGTTCAATGTACGGTAAATTTACACCTTAGAATCATATAGGAAATTCATATCTTCTAATTAAAAGGTTGGATTGTACATATTTTTCTTATGGAGTGATTATTTTTGTGTATGATGAAGTTAAATACAATTTTCCTCCATTTACCTCAATCATTTGTTTAACTTAAATTAAAATATCTCTCATTTATTTATCTTTAATTAATGAATAAAAAAAACATTTGATTAAGGGACTGTATACACAGTGAGATTCACACTTAGTTTTATGTAGATTAATTTATAAATCGACCTTGATATTTATTAACATTATTGCACACCGTATAACTTTTTTCTTTTGCTAATTGTTAGAAAGTCGTAATACCATTGTCGAAAGGTAAATTGATCAATTATGTTACGTTAATTTTGTTTTTGTTCTTTTTCTTTAAAAAAGTTTAACTTGTGCTCGGAGTAGATGAGCACCTTAGCTCATTGCATATGATACATGAGTAACATGACTTTTGTAATAATCATAATGTTTTCGATTATTTTAGATTTGATCTGAATGTATATAATCAGTGACCAAAACAATGTATCAAAATAAAAATTTGTGTTCACCTCTACACTCATGCATAGTTGAGAATTAGATCATAAAATTCAAACTCAAGTACACTCATGTCGAACATACAAAATCTTAATAAATACGAGTATATTAATTTTGATCAACAAAATAATGTTACATTTACAAACCTTGTATAAATAAGCTCGTAACTTAAGATCGTGTTTTTTTGGATGACGACAAAAAGTTATTGTCAGAACTTGTAATATGGACGCATCTCGAAAAGCTAATATTACATAATAAGTACGACCTACTTTTTTTGGATAACGGGAAGAATCTATCCTCACCACTTTAATTAAATAAACGAGTTATTTCCCGAGTACGCTCCAATTGCACGAACGCGGGAGAATTGGCAGGCTAATTCAATTTTCAAGACACAATACCCACGGCGTGTAAGAATACACGATATTATTAGTTTAGTCGATTGTTAAAGATGATTCGAAGCACAAGGTTACGTTACAAAAATTACCATGTTGTCATAAAAAAATGTCGTCATTAGTCAAAAAAAATCTACAAAGATGAACAACCTTGACCAATTATTACATACTAGTTCAATCTGATTTGGCCATTACTTTAGGAAGTTATTTATAAATGGCACAAAATTATTACTATGATTTTAGTGTTCAAGTAACATAACAATGCATTTCACAAACGAACGTTATTGATACGTAAGTGGCATCTCTCGTTGAGAGACCTCTCCTATATAAATGAGCAACGTGCATAATTAATTCTCATGCAATTAACTCAATCAACTCTAAATTCTCCTAATTTCACACACAATATCATCATGGTTTCTCGTCGTACCACATCGGTTGAGAAAGCTATTGAACTAGTTACTCTTTGTGGAGTTGAAGTTATGATGGTTGTGTATGCTCCAACATGTAACAATAATGTCTCATCTTCTTCAATTGCTAGTCTTAACGGTTCATTTGACCCTTTTCAGGTCCAGGATAACTTAACGGAGCGTGCTAATAGGATAGCTAAGCTCGAAAATGAACTTCAAGAGATCGAAAAACAAATTAAGATCGAAGAGAGTATTTCAAAAAAATATAAGGAAAAGGGAATCGTTAAAGATATTGGAATGTTATATGCAAATAAACCTTTGAAAGAGCTTGACAAGGATCAATTGATGGAGATTCGTGGGAGAATAGGTGACCTTCAACAAAAGATTGTCAAAGCAATTGAAGAAAAAATCATTAAGGGAGAAGATAAAGATGGACCAAGCAATAAGTAAGCTATACTATCATGATTATGGAACTTACAAAGTGTATCTTAGGTATGTTTATCTAAGAATATTATTATGTAATCGTGATTATTATATAATAAAGGTTGAACCAGTTTTAATTATTTTTCTTCATTTATCTTGGCGTAATGTATTAGGGGTTTTATTTTTCTTAATATTCAATCAATGAAATGTATTGCCAGATTTTTACGAGGGTTTTAACTTATATTATTACATGCTCTTGAGACAATTCCTTGTCGGCAAATGAAGTATTTAAATTTTGTGTTTATTAGGGTTGTTAATTTTGATGTTTTGCTCATGAAAAAAAAAAATGTTAGTTATTTCCGTTACTTTCGTAGAGAAAGAACCACCGTTAATTCTGTTAATAATAGCCGTTTAATTAGTTCACGAGATTTTTGTATATGATCATATTCTTACGAATTTGGATTTTCATTTATGTTTTCATCGTATTAGTTCTTGGATTTCGAGTACAAATAATCGTTTGCATTGAAGTATTCACACTTTATTGTTTGTTAATTTTCATTATTTGATGCAAAACCTTGTTAGATCTCTGGTTTTTTTTTTTTTTTTTTGGCAGAAACAACCATGGTTATTTTAGTTAACATTAGTTAATTGATTGATAGAATTGAGTCACGACATTTATTTGGTTGAAAGATAAACGAAGATGTGAATTTATAACTACTTAATGGTGTTGTAGAAGAGTTCTCTAATTCTTTTCTAATAATTGTTTAATCTTTCTAACATGTACGACCTTTATTATATAGTTTAAAAAATTATGAATTCCTTACAATTTGAAATAGATATTAGTCATATTAGTTTGTCATATTTTCCAGTGGTTAATTAAGGACTCTTGATTTGGCTATTGAATCTTCATTTATGAACATTTTGGTATTCACATCTTTATAGATTGTCAATGAATTTTTTCGTGTTTGGGACTAATTATGTTTTAAAATAATAATTTCCTATTGTTTTTTTTTATCAGATTGAAAATAGTTTTGCAACTAATTGCCACAATTAGGCAGTAAAATGAAGAAATGTTGAAATAGTTATTATATACCGTTATATCATATATGTTATTTATAAATGTCCGTTACGCATTTAAAATGTTATACGTTATCAATATTATATACTCCTAAGTTCCAATAAAGTGTAACAATAAATAAGATGCAAAAGTACTCAACGTCAATACAATTCTTCCCTCCATTCTGTTTCCTTATATGCACATTACTCTTACATTTATCATTATTTACACTCTTCTTCTTCCTCTTCCCTCTCTAAGCCTCGACACCTTATTTCCTCTCTCCACATTTCGCACCTCCACTCACAAACCCTTCTCCTTCTTCGTCGAGCACTTGTTACCGTCGACCACCTGTTGCCAACGCCTTTCCTCTCTTCCTTCTATGGAAACCCCTATTTCCTCTCTTTGAAATTCGGAATTTGAAAACCCGCCTTTCCTCTGAATTGTTGATGGTGAAAGGAGAGAGAGAAATAAGATTAATTAAAGTAATTAGTATGAAGTTACACCTCCAAATTAAAGACTAAAGTTACATCTCCTATGAATAAAGTTGAACTCATAAATGACTAACGTTACATAAACTTGTCTTAAAATTATATAAATTCAAATTAATATTTTCTAATAATTGTTCAATGTTTCTAAGATATACCTTTATTATATAGTTTAAAAAATCATTAACTTCTCGCAATTTCAAATAGTTGTTAGTCTATAACATTGTAATATTTCCGATGGTTACTTAAGGAATCATAAGTTCCTCGAAATTTCAAATAGATATTAGTCATATTATGTTGTCATATTTCTTGTTTGTGACTAGTTATGTTTTAAGACAATTATTTCCGATGTTTTTTTTTTGTTATTTGTCACATTGTAAACAATTACAAAACTTACTGCAACAAACTGGTAGTAAAATGAAGAATTGTTAAAATAATTATGTATGATAGTTTTTTTTTAAGTAAAATACAGTGAAATTTTGTGATGGTATATTCAGACGACCTGGGTAAGAGATAGTGATAAATTTGCTTTAATGTTTACTGAGATGTTGAAGAAACATTAGAA
Organism: Silene noctiflora; assembly: GCA_009801015.1. NCBI lineage: Eukaryota > Viridiplantae > Streptophyta > Magnoliopsida > Caryophyllales > Caryophyllaceae > Silene > Silene noctiflora. The sequence goes on from VHZZ01018126.1 coordinate 32,444, forward strand.
TTTTCAATATAGTAAATTCTTTTTAAATCTAGTATGAAAATTTAATAATTTATTGCTTAAATTTGAAGTTTAAACAGGAAAAAATTGATTATATTCAAATCTTTTTTGTTATTCTAGACTAATGAGTTTTAACATGTTGGTTCCACTAAATATCATGTATATTTGTCTAAGAACGATAATGTAAATGATGTAATATTTTGCACTTATTAAGAAAATTTACATATATTATGTGGAAACAATGTTTTTTTTAACAATTTTCAACTGAAAAACACAAATATTATCATCAAAAGAGAAATGGAAAACGTATAAAAGATCACATTTTTTTTATCTATATTGATGAATCATGAGTAGTAATTTTGTCAATGTCTGATTTTATTTTAAAATTAAAAAAGCATCATATCCAAAAAATAATCTACCTAAAAAGAAGAATATGTTTCTACAAATTAAAACCTTGAAACAGGTATGGTAATATATTTCACACAATAAAGGAAATTAGATTATATATGGGATAAGATAAGTATTTGGTGGATTTGTTGTCATGGTACATCAATCCTTAGAATTATACCAAAGTTGGTTGGTTTGAATGTTAAGAGTTTTTATCTCTTAAACAAGTGGTCAGAAGTTCGATTCTTGTACGATATATTTTTTTATATATAAGTCATTCTCACATTTTCAGACACTCAATTAAATAATAAATATTTATTTGAACAATACACAAGTATAATTTATAAAACTAAGATTATGTAACAAGAATGTTTAAGTGCCTAGTAGTACTTTCGTCGTTCCATTGATTGAGTTATATACATTGTTTTTTTGAAATTCTGGTCGCATGTTTTGAAATTAAGGAAGAAAAGAAGTGTTATTTAGTTTTAGCAATTTCCACAAATTTAATTTTGTTTTAGAAAAAGTCAAAGTGGACAATCAAAAAAAAAAAAAAAAAAAAAAAGACTTACTCCATCTGTCTCGGTCAATTGTTTCCTATTTCTTTATTTGCATGTCTTAATCCTTTTTTGACATTATATTATATTTCTCGCTTAATAAAATAAAATTTTGTAAAAGTAATAGTATACGCGGATAATATAGCTCATACCAAATATATAAAAAAAAAAAAAAAAAATGAGATAGCATCACCAGGTACCTCTCTATCACGACAATACGACATATGAGATTAATTAAAATAACGGACCTTATACGTAGAGAATATGTGAGAGGGTGGCACTGAAACTCGATAACACCGTAAAGCATCATGGTAATACCCTAAAAACCCAATTTATTAATCAATATAGGAACTTTCTAGGAAAAGATCGAGGCAAATGCGTATGATCTCCTTATATAAATACCACAACCTAGCATGCATTTTTCTCACACACATAAAAATCCTAGAATTAATTTGTTTATTTCTAATAGTCATAATCATGGTGAAGCCAACTAGTAGAGGCAGGCAAAAAATTGCCATGAAAAAAATTGAGGACAAAACTCACTTAGGCGTGACTTTCACAAAGCGCCGAAGTGGTCTCTTTAAGAAGGCTAATGAGCTCATTTGTCTTTGTGGCATTCAAATAGCCATCCTTATGTTTTCCCCTGGGAACAAGGCTTATTCTTTTGGTCACCCTACCGTTCACTCCATATTTGATCGGTTTTTAGGTCATGATAGGCAGCGATCACAGGTAGTATAACAACTATGGGTGTTAGATAGTCAGGGTAGTCGCTCCCTTGAAAAATAATTTTTTTTTTGCTTAAAAAATCCGTAATTAAACTTTCCTTTTTTCCGTTTACCTTATTGTGTTAACAAATTATCCCGATATTTATAAACTTTGGTAATGTGCAGCGTATCAGGCATGGCCTTTATGAGAACGAGTCCATTATTGGCAGTACCTATCACAAGGCTAAGATTGATGCACTCAATGCGGAACTCAAAGAGATCGAAAGGGAGATCGAGGTTGAAAAGAATATTGCTAAAGACCTCAAGGAGCGCGCCAAGCAAGGCAATAATACTGTGGCCATGATACCTCGAGACCAGTTGACATACCAACAAATGTTGCAACTTCGTGACATGGCTCAAGAGTTGGAACATAAGATTTCTTCTGCTATTCACCAAAAAATGAGAGATGCAAATCTTATTGTTCCAAATAATAACCTGCATATGGGTGACATGGCTCAAGAGTTGGAACATAAGCATTCTTCTACTATACACCAAAACATGATTCCAAATAATAACTTGCTTATGGTTGGTGAAGAGAGGATTCTGTTCAATAACTTTGTCCAACATCATGAATCAAGCAACAACTTGGACTTGGGTCCAAATTTTGGAACATGGAACCTTTAGGATTATACATTTATACATATATATGTGTTATTGAATAAAGTATTTATGTTTGGTGAAGAGAATGATCTGATTGTTCATGCATCTATCAATGGTATCGTATCAAGTTTGTCATATGTTTGATGGTTTATGTTAATGAAAATTTCATATAATATTTGCATTCGTGTTACTTGTTCGTAGGAATCATCTATATCTCATATATTTTTATACGGAGTATTTTTCAAATTTGTTAACTTAAAGAATCTCAATACCTTCGCTTATTGTGAACTTGCTCATTATTTTCACTAAATCATTTTATTTCAATTTATTTGTTTGTTGATTATTGTCGTTGATAAATATTTGTTATTTTCGTGATCTTTATTGTTAGTTATTATTTTAAATAATCGTTATTTTAGTTAACAAATTTGACATCGTAACCTGTGTTGTCATAAACGTGTAGAACATAATAAGACAAGCTGGCTAAGTAATAATTACTTGATGTAAAATAAATATAACTAGGAGTATGTATTACTATTTTGTCTTAAATTATGAATGATCATTAAGTTCTAATATATATCACCGTTGTGATTTCTTGATCTTAATTCTTGGAAGGTCATTTTTTCACAGAGAATTTGACTAAGCCACTCAAGGCAGACCTATCAAAAAGTAGACCTAACTTGTAAACACTATCTGACCTAACCCCTTTTTTTAGGATCAAAGACCCATAATCTTGACCTGCGTCTAATTAACCAAGACCAAATTGACCCGTTAGTTTAGAGTTGAAACTCGACCTGGCATGTTCGACTCGTTGGCTAAAAGATAAATCAAGAATAATATCGAAATATTAATATTTACACATTATATTTAAAATAAGAAATAAAAAAAATATTTATTTAAATATTTTAGATCATAAAATTAATTTTATATCATTTATTAATAAAAAAAATCATTAAAATAAGTTAGTTTTTATTAATGATTTACCGAAAAATTGTGTAAATAGTATGTTATTATAGTAAAGATACTCCGATTTCCTCAAAAAGCAATAAATCAAATATAAAACAGAGGACAAGTTGAGCGATCTACAACTCAGAGCTAACTGTGTCAATGACTCGCTCGCCTACATAGTAATTATATACTAATCAACACCAATGCCAAGGAAACAAATTCCATAGCGGGAAATTGTAACACCCTCATACCCCAAGGTACCATATCAAGGACTACCTTAAGATGTGAGGATGCTACCATCTCGGTTACCCGAGATAATGTACATCACAGAAACCATAATGAAACATAATTAAGGATTAACTAATTAAGAAGGTTACAAAACTCCAAAAATACAAATACAAAAACCAAAATCTCAAACTGTGATAAGAGTATAAAAACATGACATGCGGAAGCTAAACTACAAAACGACTAATGATGACTCGACCCTTCCAATCCTCGTAGCAACATCAACAAAGATAATCATCATCACCTGCTAAACCAACTGCTCACCATCTCCGAATGGATCACCACAGTTTTGAAAACATAAACGGGGTCAGTCAACTATACAACAATATAATATACAGTAAAACATAAGCATCCAAAGTAACTGTAACCAAACATCCCCATTCTCCATAGTAACCAGTAACTGACTACACCCTGGGTGGTGTAGCCCTGCCAGATTATCCATTGCAACAAGTAATCCTCGCCGCCACTGGGGACAGAAGCCGTACCACCTAAGCCCCGCTCATCGCAACGAGCGAATCCAAGTCCATTAATGTGCACATTCCCCCTCGTGTCGAAAAACACAAGAGGCGAACAATGGGGGTGACATCAATAAAACTCAACCATAAGATAATCACAAAGAACATCACATTATACCACATATGTTTTACAATCAACTAAGTAGGAAAGCCCTACCTAATAAGCAAATTCCAATCACCACAGCACAAATCTAGAAAGCTTCTTCTATGAAATCTCCTCCTAGAATGCAAGTAATCAAATTAATACAATAAACAATACAATTAATCCCAAAACCCCCAAAATACCCAAATTAGGGTTTAACCAATTATATCAAAATCGTAAAAGACTAGGTCAAACAACTTACCTGAATGATTACAAAAGCAACGGTGTGAAAAACCCCAAGAATTATGAACTTTACGCCTTGGAATGATAGGAATAGAATAGAAGCAGTTCTGCATCGTTAGTTTGTGAAAAAGGTGTTTGGTGTGTTTAAGAAATGCTTTAACTTTAAAAAAATGTAATTATCAGCTAATTCCGTTCTATTTATATCAAACCGCGAAAAAACCCGTAACGAACCTGATACTCGATCGAGTACGATCCACTCGATTGAGTAAGACACACTCGATTGAGTGCAAGACACTTGTTTGAGTACGCCACACTCGACCGAGTGCTATCACACTCGCCCAAGTTCACAACAAACAAAACACTGACAAACTAAATACGACAGCTACTCAGTCGAGTGCCCCATACTCGGCCGAGTAGCCCTGGCCATAAATCCGATGTATTACAATCTTCCCTCCTTAAAAACGAACTTTGTCCCCGAAGTTCAAGTCCATACCTGTAAAAACAAGACTAATGCTGACCAAAACCGAAACATACTCTAACCATAACCAAACCATGACAAAAACCGTGATCAACCAACCCAAAACACAAATAAAACTGACTCAAAACTGTCCCAAAAACACATGCGATCATCTCTTACCCCCCTAAAAACAACAAGGTTACGTCCCCGTAACCAACCATATATACCTGGTAAAAAAGGTGTGGATACCTCTCCTTCATTGCCTCCTCTGCTTCCCAAGTTGCTTCCTCGACATTATGATTATTCCATAAAACTTTCAGCAACACCGTCTCACTTCCCTGGTCTTGGGCACCTTACGGTCCAAGAATTCCTTTGATACCTCCATATATGTCAAAGACTCATCCAACTCTATGTTCTCAACCTCTAGTACGTGAGAAGGGTCGCTCACATATTTCCGGAGTTGAGACACATGAAAAACATTATACACACGGTCCAAAATTGGTGGCATTGCCAATAGATAAGCTACCTCACCAATCCGATCCAAGATCTCATACGGACCTATAAACTTCTGGCTCAACTTACCTCTCTTGCCCAAATGCATCACATCACGCATATGTGACACTTTCAAAAGAACCTTGTCACCCGCTTTAAACTCGATGTCCTTGCGATGCAAGTCGGCATAACTCTTTTGCCGATCCTGAGCTGCTTTCATCTTTTGCCTAATCAACTGTACTTTCTCAATCATATCCTGCACCATTTGTGGTCCTAAAACCACAGCCTCAGCACTATCATCCCAACAAATCAGACTCCTACACCTCCTCCCATACAAAGCCTCAAACGGTGCCATCCCAATACTGGTATGGAAACTGTTTTTATAGAAAAACTCAATCAAATCCAGTCTATCCTCCTAGCTGCCACCAAACTCCATCACACAAGCCCTCAACATATCTTCGAAGGTCTTGATAGTCCTCTCAGTCTGCCCATCTATCGCAGGATGAAAGGTCGTACTCATCTTCAAGGTAGTTCCCATCAACTCCTGCTACTCCTGCCAAAACTTGGATATAAACCGCGCATCCCGATTTTATACAATGTCTTTCGGTACACCATGTAATCGGACCACATTCTTTCTATACCCATTGGCTAACTGTAGTTTGCTCCAAGTATCCTTCATTGGAATGAAATGAGCTGACATCGTCAGTCGATCCACAATCACCGAAATCATAATAATGCCCTGCTGAGTCCTCGACAAACCTACAATGAAATCCATAGAGATAGATTCCCACTTCCACTCAGGTAACTCAAGAGACTGAATCTTACCTTGTGGTTTTCGCTGCTCCCCTTTGACCCTTTGACAAGTCAAACACCTAGCCACGAACTCAGCGGTCTCCCTTTTCATCCCAGGCTACTAAAAAGTCTTCTTAAGATCCTTATAAAGCTTATCACCACCTGGATGCACTGAATAAGGAGTGCAATGAGCCTCAGTCATGATCATCTTCCTTAGTTCGGCATCACTAGGTACACGTCATCTCCCATAAAACCAAACACTCCCATCAGCATGAACTGAAACCTCGAAACAGTCCCCTTTTCCATTTCATCTCTCCACTCCCGAATCTTAGGATCATCAGCTTGCTTACTCTTGATCTCCACATAAAGTTCAGGTTCCACTGTCAAGTCCCCAAGAGCACCCCCCTTTCGAATCATATGGATCCCCATCCCATTCACCTCATCTTTAAGCCACATAAGAGACATAGCCGTGCATAAAGAATGCACACTCTTCCTACTCAACGCATCAGCAACAACATTGGCCTTCCCCTCATGATAGATAATCTCCATATCATAGTCGCCAATCAGCTCCATCCATCTCCTCTAACTCATATTCAGCTCCTTTTGGGTGCAGATGTACTTTAACCTTTTGTGATCTGAAAACACCTTAAAAGTCGCTCCATAAAGATAGTGTCTCCAAATCTTTAAAGTAAATGAAACACCCCCATCTACTAAAGAGCGTTAACAAGACCTTCCTCAATAATAAAGGGCGTTACCATCTCGGTTACCCGAGGTAAAGTAATAATCAAACGTCAATAAAAGAACATTTTAAGTTATTACAAGTCATTAAACTAAAAAAAAAGGTACAACTCAAGACACAACCAACTACGTGAACTATCTGTCGTGACTCGTGGTGAACTCGTCCCTCCAAAGAACCCAGCTAAGAATCCAGAAGCAACCTGCTAATTAGACCGACTGTTCACCATAAAGGATCACGACAAACACAACATAAAATAAACACCAAGGACACCACACACGGTCAGTAACTGTATAATCACCCACGCACAAAAATAATAAACATATAACCACAACGTCACATCTCCACACACTGACTACACATTAAGATGTGTAGTCCTACCAGAGTACCCCTCACATCGGATACTCCACGCCGCCAGTGGGGGGACCACAGCCGAACCCACCAAATCCCCGCTCATCATTCCGAGCGACAACCCATGTTCCTTAATATGCACATCCCCTTATGTGGCGGGTTCCACAGAGGGCGAAACAAGGGCATGAAGTCACTCCCGCAAGTGAATCCACTCAGCCGAGAGCACGCCTCGCGAACCACAGACAACACATCCAATCACATTATACAACACAATATCAATTCCATCAATCAACCATAAACGCATAACAATCAATCACCAACCACCTTACAAATATGTATACAATAACTGAGTAGGAAAACCCTACCTTTAGCAATCTGCAGCAACACCTCATATAACCACAAGGTGACAAGCAATCAGCATAACCACCTATATAATTTGTACGACAATCTATTACTGCCACTACAACCATAACCAAACTAAGGAAGACGATGATAATGATGATGACAACATACCTATACAAAGTATTCCGGCGGCGTGACGCTACCCAACACATGCTCCCATCCCCAGGTAACTCAACTCCCTTAGGCTTCCATAAGGTGAACTTAGGTGAAGGTATAGAGAGGCGACGACATCTAGGTTTAGGAGAAAAGAAAAGAAATGATTCGGTTTTCACGATATCGCGATATATATTTTACCGCTGGACTCCAGCTACTCGATCGAGTAACCAACTTACTCGATCGAGTGGCCTCTACTCGATCGAGTGACTAAGCTACTCGATCGAGTAACCTCCACTAGATCGAGTCTTCTAACTCGAAGGGTACTAAGACGAAGGACTAAACCTCAGGGACCAACAGTGGTCTAAACATACGTCTATGGTCAATCAATGACGGTCAAAGGGTCCATAACAAGGGTGGGTATTACAGTCTTCCCCCCTTAAAAAGAACTTTGTCCCTGAAGTTCAACTCATCCTCCCCTACGACTCACGGTGAAACATGCCCTATGTCACCAAAGACGACTCATCCCGACACGACCATTCCCATATGCATCCATCTGCTTATGTCCACTATTCATTATCAACACCTACCTCAGCTACGTACTATCCTATGTTACTTCCTATCAAGCCATCAAACATACTTTACTTGCGAGAGTACACTAACGAGAACACACCAACACAACCATTAGTTCCACTAAACGATTCCACACATCCTGTACATCATACTCACCGGATACAATTATTTTATTGACCATCCAACAATTATTCATACACAATAGTTCATTACAAATCACCCAAACTATAACGACTTATCAGTCACTTATACCAGAAACGGATTAACATTCATTGAAATCCAAGTCCATAACATTCATCCTTTACATCACTTACTTTACTCAACAATGTAGTAAGTCAATTCCATATCTATATCAATGCAATAACTCAAGCAAATTAGTTAGTTAACTGCAACAACAACTACCACGCAACCGATTCAAAACAACCAT
>VHZZ01018140.1:21830-33079 GCA_009801015.1 Silene noctiflora
CCAAATTATTACTCTACTGCTACACTTATACATATATGTAAAGTATGATACGTTATTGGGCCCTCCAAAATTGGGGGCCCTGTGCCACCGCACGGGTTAAAAGCCAGGCCTGGACGTGCTTGAGCGTGCTCTTGTAAATCCTCCACTTGAGCCTTAACTTTTCGTATTTTAAGCGTGCCAAAGTGGGCCATGCCCATGTGGGTTGTGCGGTGTTTGGGCTACGCACGGTCTTTTTCTCAAACTGCGGTCCATGCACGGCCCTAGCCACCCCACCACGGTCATGTCGTGCTGGATTGTGTCAATCTCGTGTCGTGCTAAAATGAGTCATGGGCTAAATAGACATGAAAATATCGATTACACCAATTATTTTGCCCTTTTTTTGTTACTTTCTAAGACATTAAGGGGGCGTTTGGTTGAGGGTCTAAAAGAAAGGAAAAGGGAAACAAAGTTAATGATTTCTTTTGTTGGTGTTTGTTTGACACAAACAAAGAGAATGAAATTCTCTTCCTTACCCCTAAATCCATCTGATTCCTTACCCTTCACCCCCTAAGGTATGAGATTCCATTACCCTTGTTACCCCTTCAACCACCTTATTCACTTACCACCACCACACCAGCCACCAACATACCAACACCATGATGTCGTCGCCGCCACCACCAATGTCACCACCACCACAGCCACCCCACCACTGTCTGCTTCCTCATCCCTAACTCCAACACCCAACACCACCGCAACCTGTTCCTGCCACTCGTTGCCGGCCTAAGGCCCACCATCACCACGACCCGATTACCACCATAATTCGTACTACGACCAAAACCATTAAAAACCGCTACTACCTGCTACATATGTCGACGAACACTGCACCGCGACACCTCCAGACCACGATTGCCGATGCCAACACTCGAATAAACACCCCCCTTTAACTATCATTCCGACGCCCATAAAAACACCCCTCACCACCGAAATCCCCTCATTCGAAACACCAGATCTGGTGTTTTCAGGGGTGGGGGAGGCGATTTTAGTGGTGGGGGAGTGTTTTTATGGCTGTGTCACCGGCGATGAAGGTCGGTTAGGGTGGAGGCAAGTGTCGCCGGCGATGGAGGCAGGTGTTGCCGGCAAGGGAGGTSAGTTAAGGTGGGTAGTAGRAGGTTTGCCTTGGAAAGGTATGGTGSTTGTTAATGGTGGAGATAAAATGTGTGGTGGTTGATGGGATAAATGGCATTCCCTTTAATGAAACAACYAAACAATAAGTTTAGTTTGGGGTAATTCCATTTCTTACCCATTCTTTCCCTTTCTTGACTTCATTCCCTTACCCTTTCTCGAACCAAACGACCCCTAATTTATAGAAAAAAATTCAAAATATTAAAATGTTTTTAAGATAAGAATAATGGACTGATTTTTTTTTTTCTTTTTTTTCGAGTATCCCTTATACGAAATTCCTGCGTCCGCCCCTGTTGATATATACTTTGTTTCTTTCCGATCATACTCCATTGAGAGAGAATTTGCATCGACCATTAAGAGAATGGGTATTGAGTATTGACCAGCTGTGACAAACTTTGTTTATGTATCATACAATACTATAAATAGAACAAAAGGAACGTCTCAAATTAAGATGCTTGGGCAGTTTAGAAGCGTTATTGTGTGGTGGCTTAAGATAAGTGGAGCAACGCCAACGAGTAAACGTTAAATCTGAATGTAAGTATGTAACTAGTTGAAGAGACATATTATTGAGATGCAATTGTACAAAAGTCGAAATAAATGTCTTTTAATTTCAAGTGTGTGCTGTATGCATCATATGAGCTGTAGAATGTATGTGGAATTGTGGATGGAGCGAACCAGATAACTTTTTGGGCTTTTTGCCATATGACCGACATTCGGAAGTACTGTTGGTCCTAGTATCCATTATCCAATATATAGCTTGCCCATGTGGATGCATTATGCATCGCTGTGCAGCGCATCTTGAGAAATATTGAAGATTCAGCGAGTAGATCGGGTATTATTTGTCACAAACTTGCGACGGGTCAAACATGTTATTAGGATTAAAATTTTACTTTGCATTAATGGGGAAGGTAGGATCGAATTGGTAGAACCTAATCGAAGAATCGTAAGATTCTACAACTTACCAAATATGGTTTTTTATTTGGTTAAAAACATTTGAAAATTGGTCAAGCTTTTTTCTTATCTTTGTGAATTTTCCGCTTTTGTCTTATGTACCCACATAAGTAATTTTGACTCGTCGTAAGTTTGCGACGGATATGCCGTCACAAATGAGAATTTATGCTAAAAATTATAATCGGTCCGTCCTTATAAACACTCTTTTAGTACGAAGATTTAAAAAAAAAACGATTGTTTGTAACTATTATTATTAAATAATAAATAGATAAAATGCATTTGAATGCTCAAATTGTAAAAATGTACACATAATCGGACGAAGACGGAAGGGTGTAATAGATTGTGGCCTCGTGGGTGAACACATATTAATCCACCAAGCTACGATTAGACTTGAGAGTGATATGTTACTCACTCAAATATTCTCCATATATGGATTTCAATAATTAGCAAGGTTATATCCGGGTTTCTAACTTAAATTAATTTTAAATTTGTGCAATAAAATTGCATGAGTATACTTTTAGAAAAAGTTTGTATTAGTATAAATAAATATTATTAAATATACTTTTTTATATTTTCAACCGTCTATTTTTCTTGTATATATTCTTCGATATTTAACCATCGTTTTTTTTATTTATATATGACATATATTATGTTAGATATATTATATACGCCTATCTTTATCCCAAATAAAATAAAACAAAACATAACCTTTTTAGTTGTTGCACATAATATGAAGTGGTAGAAAAATTTAATAAATACAATACGATTGGCGTAAAAATATTGTAGTCAAAATTTTCTGTTCATGAGTGATTTTATCTTACATAATTTTTTTTAATTATTGTCCATAAAAAAATTGCTTAATAGGCACAGATAAATGTATTGAATGTAATAAATTCATAGGTCCTAAATGTTAAATAGAGTAAATTCAGGTCCTCATCACTAAAAAATGCCACCAAACTATAGAACCATAAAAAAATTCAAAAACCAAATAAAAAGACGCGGGTAAGTAACTCAAAGACGAATCGCGTGGGTATAAAAAGCTCAAACAAAAACACAAAAGCAGGACCCCACCACACTCACACTCAACTTTACCCTAATCTCATACCATAAATAAACTAAAAATCCCTACCCCATCAAACCTTTATCATTCCATTCATTCTTTCTCTCTTTTTTCTTATTTCTTTCCCTCCCAATTCCTTCCTTTCTTCCTTCCCTCCAGATCTCAATTCCCTCATAACCCTACTCTGAGATCATGAGTACCTCCCCTTCGAAACCGGTTACGGCTACGACGACAATTGGAAACGGACAATTTGGTGATACGACTTACACTAAAGTGTTCGTTGGTGGATTAGCTTGGGAAACTCAAAAGGATACTCTTAGGACTTATTTTCAACAATTTGGTGATATTCTTGAAGCTGTTGTTATTACTGATAAGGCTACTGCTAGATCCAAAGGCTACGGTTTTGTACGTCTCTTTTCTTTATTTTCCGTTCCAATCATTTGTTTACATTTTATTAAAATAACCGTAAACAAATGAATCAGATGGAGTAGTAATTTTTTTTTGTTGAACTTACTTGCTTATCATGATCCGGCATTTTGTATTATACTAGTCAATTACTCGCGCCCGTCTCAATCAATTATTTACCTGAACAAATAATTGTCAAGTAAATTAGGTTTCCGTATATGTAGTGGAAATACTATTTATCTTGATCTGCCATTTCGTATTATAGTCAATTATTTTCACCGTCTCAGTCAATTGTTTACTTTCAACAAATAATTGAGATGGAGAAGATACTAATGACCACTGGTTTAAGTAAATTAGGTTTCCGTATATGTAGTGGGAATAGTATTTATCCTGATCTGTCATTTCGTATCATAGTCAATTACTCTCACCTTCTTAGTCATTTGTGCAGACAATTGACTGTGATGGAGGAAATACTAATGACCGATTTTAGAGTAAATTAGATTTTTGTATATATTTTGATACGTCAATTTATTTAGGGATAATGATCAAATTAAAGAATAAATTAGGTTAGAATGAAACTTTTTGTTTTGTTTGGTACTAATTATTATGAAAGTGAGTTAATTAGGTTCCGTACATGCTTTATTTGTGCTAGCGTGAGGGTGAAGTTGAGTATATTTTACTTTAATTATCTAAATTTTCAGAAGAATAATCTATATTTGGACTATCTGTACTTCACTAATTCAGTATCTTTTCTGGAACATTCATGTAATTCTATATACTTCGTAGTAGCTATTACTGAACTACTGTTGAATTAACAGTAAAAATGTAAAATGACCTGCATATTCAATAAATTCTTGTATGAGGCGGTTTCATATAATTTTACGAGTAATAACTAGCTTGAAATTGAAGTGGGAAACGATATGATAATGAGAAACGATGACGATTATATCTAATGATGTGAATGTATTATGAATAGGTGACATTTCGAGAGGCGGAAGCAGCAATGAGGGCATGCCTTGATCCAAGCCCAGTGATTGATGGAAGAAGGGCTAATTGTAACCTTGCTTTCCTTGGTGCTCAAAAATCTAAGCCTTCTACCCCTTCCCATTACACTCAACATGGTACATTTCTTATACAATATTATCTTGTATATTACCCCGATCTCTCCCATTCACTTAAATCATACCATTAATTGAATACATGTGAATATATGACCATTTGATTTAAGAAACCGTTGTTTGATTATTTGGTATAGGAAGATCGGATTCAAGTTTTCACTATCAATCCGTTTAATTGCAATGTTGTGTCAGCAGAGTTAATTTCTAGTATCGGTGAAATGGTTTAGTTATGAATTTTGTGTCGAGATACATCTCCCTTCCAAACCCCCTCAAGGCCTCGTGCTAATTTGCATGTAGCCGAATTTACCACTTTTCAAACAATTTAGAGCTCAATATTACATGGCAAAGTCTATACGATTTTATCATTTTTGAGTGTTATGCATATATTGCTTGATTTATATGCTTATCCAACAATTATAGGCGAGCAGAACTAGATGTTGACATTATGATTAGCATCAAAACATGTTTATACTGATTGTGTTGCGTGATGACAATTCAACATTATTGTGTAGAGTGGTAGGTAATGCTCATTTCATAAGAATGGACCACACACACACACATTATGATGTACTCTCCATACCTTGTTTGTGACATCAACATAACATCCATTGTCCAAATGATGAAACATTCTTTAGTTTTTGTAGAACATCATATGATTTGTGCTCACTAACCAACTACAAACTACATTTACCAACTATATATACCAAAATAGTACTCCGTATCAAGTAATTTCAAGTCATAGACAAGCGAAAAAGGATCGGAAAAGGGGATTCTTACTATCTGTTTGATGATTATTTGGAGTCGACTAATGTAAATTATTTTAGTTCGGTAAAGTAAGAAATCACTCGAGAATTGTTCATTATTTTGTTGATTTTTTCTGCATTGAATGGTTCATTTTTCATTATTGTTATTATGAATATAGCAGGAATAAACAGGAATGTGAAGGGAATGAACAGTAGCGAGAATGGATATGGAGTAACAGCTTTTATGGGGCCAACTTCACCAACCAGCTTTCCTCATTATGCCATCCAACAAGGGATACCTTTAGCTCATTTCTACGGGTATGTCTATAATTAAATCATTGCATGAATATTGGAATTATAGTTCGACAATTATATATGAGACGATCTTACATAATAGATTAATAGATCAATTCAACTTTTCGTTATAATTCCTTATTTTAGGTTAATACTTAATAGATTAGTTTTACATATAAAAATTGTTTCATATACGGAGTATAATTATACAAATATAAGTATATAACAACTACCTAGATTCTTTCCGTATAAGGCGAATTTTTTTTATTTTTGAGAATACATGTGGCATTGTAATTTAACTAGTTTATTTTGTGAAAATTACAAATAAAGATCTCTCCTTTTTGTGAAAACTTATAATATAATTAAGTCATTAAGATCTAAAGTTCGGAAACTTTATATATAGAAACTCAAAATCTATGTTCGGAGCTTGACTGATGGTACATTTGTACATAACAAGTTGTTTAACACGGGACTGAGTAAATTGTACGTACTAAAAACAAACGTAAATAAAATGAATGAGATGTATAATTTGTTATCCTTTTCCTTTTAAAGGTCTTTGAAAAATTGACGGATTTGCACTTTTACACCCTTTATCCCTGCCATAGTGCCATGCTCTAAAAATAGTGTCTTTGTTGAAATTAGAAAGTTATTCATAAATTAAAAAGAATTAACATTATTGAAAAGTACCCCCTCATAATATAAAACCGTCTTATTTGGTAGAGATAGGAAAATAAAAGTAACAGGAGTATTGAGGACGACGCAACAAAGGGAGTATATGTGATGATGTTTTAGTGTCTGACAATGTCTAATGCACATTTGTACTGCTGGTCATCTTGACTGTCTCCTGCTTTTTCTCCTTTTCTATCTGTCATCACGTGCTTAGTCTGTGGGATGCCACGTGAGATACAGCTCATAATAATCCATGTTGTCAAAAGTATATTTACCTTCGCGTGCTCACTTCATCCCTCAATTCCTTGTGGTACACTACTCAACTGACAGATAATATACTGAATCATAACATGCAATCATATACGTTCTTCTTAATTTCTTATTATCTTGTCACTTCAATACAATTTGACTGAGACTATTGTGATCCGATCCGTATTTGACTTGATGTGTTTTCTGACCCAACTCGGGACTTGACCGGTTTCACGAGGCTACGTATAATAGATGATCTCTTTGTTCATATTTATGTTTTTGTTTTGCATCAAAAAGTCGGATATCATATGCTCGTCCTTAAAATCGAATAATGGTATTTCAATATGTATAAGAGAGTATTTTCTAATTTTCATATTTATAGAAAATGAAAGGTATTTATGAATTTAGGAATGGGATGGGGTCCTTTGGAGCATTGCTTTTTTGGCCATACTTGATTCTGGGGACAGCATATTTCTGTTATCCCTAGAGCATTATTCAAGTGAACTCAATCGTCAATGACTTTGTTCCTCATACAATGATCAATGAATATTCGTTTATAATATGGGTTACTACAATTTATAACTATGTAAGCATAATTATACCTTAAGACATATGGGTACTATAATTTTAAATTTAGTTTATTATTAAATCTACATATACAGGTTATGTGATCGGATATTCTTGCTGCACTTTTTTTACTTCTCGAGTCTCGACCATGATAATAATATAAATCAGTGGAAAGAAAATATACTACTTATCGTTTGTACTTTTGAGGAACATCTTAATTAATTTACGGGATAATTTTTTCTAATGAAGGCCAACCGCTTTGAAGGATCTTTTTTTTTTTTGTCAACTTTTTTCTAGTCTATAACAAACAAATTCTTAGATTTCTACTTCTGCACAAATGAACCTATTTAGGGGATTATATATTCTTGTTCAAGACCATTTTAAACGTCAAACGGATCTAAAGCAACTTATGTAGTCGTTTCGTAGGGAACATTAGTTAGTTAATGACATGCAATGTTTTGCTGCTTCTGTATGTGCACTTTATAGGCAGGTTCCTTGCACAAATTCTTGTTTTTGCCCGAATAAATTATCTTTCTCATTTACTTTTGCATGCTTTCAGGTACCCTCCATACTCATCAGATTACACTTACCCTACGGTTAGTGTGAACTACTTTTTTCGCCTTCTGGTTTCCGTCTCTCTAATTTAACTTAGCCATCTTTTGATGGCTCAAACTTTTGAGTGAAAATCAGTTATGACCTATAATTGTCAAACAAGCATTGAGTAAGCTAATGAGTAATGTTCGTTTAAGGGCACTTGGAAGCTAAGGGTATACGCCTCTATATGTAAAGCTATAAGCATTTGCAATCGAGAACGATATACAGTTAATACAAACTTCTAAATGGCAGCTAGAAGTGTATAGTACTTAGCATTGCCCTATATTGTTGTGAATTTGAGATGAAGTTTTATTGAATATCTAATTGGTAACAGGGATACTAYGGGGTCCCTGGAGGGGCAGCCACCCAATACCAGATGTATGGGTCGGGTGGAGCAGGAGTCGGAGGCATGATGAGCTGCTTTTACCCATACAATCTCCAATTGGGAGATCAATCATACGCAACTGGTGCCATGCAGTCGTACGGCCTTCAATATCCTCAACATCCATACCAGTTTCCCTCTGCTGCTTATCCCCACCACCATTATGCTTCCCCCATGTCTTTTGCTGCTGCCAGTAATCCTATACAATCAGGTTCCTACCTCTGTCTTTCATCTCTTATTCTACTTTCTGGTGCCTTAGCACCTTTGTTACTCAGCCTTGGTTAGTCTTAAACGTATCCAACATGGATGTGTCTGAGTTTCAACTTGCCTATTTTGTGGAAAATGGTTATTATTTTCACTTACTGATGAAGTTGTTAAGCATCAACCTATGTCCTGTCGAGAATTAGACACGTGCACACGAAGTAATATTAAGAATCGGGGTAACGCAGGTTATCAGTGAAACATTATACTCAGCATTATTTCAATAATATAAGTTATAAAACAGACCCTAGAATCGTTCCATTGCATATGTCTGCTAGTAGATAAAGGCATTACGTGGTATGACATGTGTTCACAACCAATTAGCCTGTAAATTGATCCTAGCGGCTCCATTTACACTAAAATGGTTTCACTTAGAAAAGATGTTGCAGTCTGTGCTTAAATAGTGATGGTCGGATGGTCTCTGAGGTTGATATCGTGTTTTGCTCTGTTACAGGTATGAACATGGCTCTTCAGGCACCTATACCTCATTGTTAAGAAGACGGCGTCAATCCTGTCGTGTGCTCTAGCCTATGTACGGTCCGACAATGGTTCTAATCTCTTCTTTTGCATGGAATCATAAGTATTCTGCTCTTGCTGCCCAACTCCTATACATATAGGCAGTTTGCCAGCTACTAAAACACCATGTTAGTTGGTCCCCTGTCGGGACTACAGAAAACTTCGAAACATTCATCAAGTTATCTTCAAGTTTGAGTCTAATCATGGGATTAGGCTCCTGAAGAAATCCAATTTTGGCTATTTTGGAGAGCCAAGTTGGAAAATGCATATAGATTCGTTCATTTCAGCCAAGACAAGGCTGAAGAACATAAAACCCGATCTTTTGATATTGCTTCAAATGTCACCTTCAGTGCATAAGGCGACATCTTGAAGCACATAGTTATTTCAGTAATGTAGGATTAGCTAATTAGTCACTGACTTCACTAACATCCATGAACATTGGAGATCATAAATCAATGCTCCTTGTTTATCGGTCGAGTACTGGCATGGGACGCCCCTACTCTTCCTTAACATAGCTGCATCATATCTCATCCGTCATTTATGCATTAAAACTTAGTATTTTCTTGTAAAAAAAACAGTTAGAGAACCCTCAGTACATAACTCCCCATGGACGGGAAGTTATGTATCATATCTTCGTCGTTGGCTCATTTGGCTAAATTTTGGAGTTTTAGCCCTGTTTAAATGTACATTTTTAGTGATGGGGAAAACTCTTTAGAAGCTGAGTTTTCTCATTACTCGGCATTTCGCATTGTTAACACATCATTAAGCTCTATTAAGGGTATTATCTATGGAGCTTGAAAGTGCATTCATATGACTTTGAAGAGATTTTACGATCTCTTCTCTCTTGATCTTGATCGTCTCTCACTGTTACTTCTCAAAAAGAAATGATGGTTCCATCATTTCCCTACAAATTTATAATCATAAATTGAGAAGCCTTAATATTGTAATCTTTCTGTTTTACCATGTCTCTTTAATCAGTCGGAACTGATGTTTAGGGATGTTAAGGATCCGATAAGACTCGTTTATGCATGTTAGTGGTCGACTTTGTAATTTTATTCTCTAATGTAATGTGTACTGAATGATATATGTATCCTTTTAATGCAATTACATTTCATGAATGTTTATTTGTATCCTTTGATCATCCTGGTTAAAGAACGGCGTTGATGACTAACTAATCATGCATATTGAAGAATCTGGCTTACGAATTACTTTACTTGTATCTAACGTTATTTGATTTGAAAAATCTGGTGTTTTGGAACATGAAGTTGCATCAAAATGCTTTCAACTTTGATATTCAGTTTTAATTTTTGATTTGGTGAACAACACTGAAACTCCCAATTCAATTTCTGAATCTGAATTCAATTTTCTGATCAAAACTGTTGGAATGTAGGTTCTGAATTTACTACCGGCTCACTGTATTGTCTCTTAGGATGCTGCATATGAATACAAACTCAACCAAACTTATGAATTTTATGAATGAATTAGGTTTAAATTGTTTGATTAATAGAACCCAGGTGTTCAGTTACACTGCAATTCTGTTAAATTGCGTTGGTCTATCAATCATTCGTGATTGAACAGCCGCATTTCTTATCTGGTACTCTTGCTTACATCTGTTACTCTGATTTCGTTTTGATCGTATCACTGGGTTATCAGATCTATCAATTCTCCGGCTTGTGAATATCAGAGTTCAGAAATTAGCAGCAATGCTATGCTCTTTGCTTGGTTGCCATGGTTTACTCCTAATTATGTTGTTGGCGACTCTATAAAAATCAGATGGGAGTCATCTTCCCGAGGGAGGCGGAAGTTGCTAGTATTTCGTTGCACAATGATATTAATTCTGGTGCACAACTGTTAAATAAAAGTCCAAAACCGGATTCATGCTTAATTCATGCAGTTTGGTGAAAGAGACTCAGTTGTCAGTTAAATTTAAGGTGTGCGACATAATGCCTGAACCAAGCGCATCTAAAAGTGGGAACGAACAATCGTGAAGGTAATCAGAAGCATCGGGACAATGATAATGGGGAAATTTTAGAGCCGAATCTCAGTTTGGATGATGAGTTGTATGATGTCCCCCAAGTCTCATTCCAACTGCAATTTAATAGAGGAGGTTCGCCTACAATCAGTGAAAAACGAAAGAAACAAGTAATATGGGAAAGGTTGAATGTGATATTATTGATTGATGATGAAACCTCAGAATTACATCATATATATACTACTATACAATATTTACTTGCTACGAAAAAGGCTATTAACTAGGTAACTAAATATACAATTAACAG
>VHZZ01018141.1:22953-36571 GCA_009801015.1 Silene noctiflora
GGACGAAACACTTTGGTCCTTGTTTTGACAAATGCTCAGGGTTGTATCTAGCAAAAGGAAATACAGACCAAAAACTCTTTTGAATTAGCTTTCCTTATGTTTAGCTATAAGTGGAAAAAAACTGCTTTTTGCTCCGTATCCTCTACTGCACTTCAATTTCAGCTTGATTTCTTGTGGATGCATTGTACCATGGTGGCAACTGGTGGTTGGGCTCGTACACATACTTACTGACCACTAAAACAGGCTCTACTGGACTAGTTTCTGATGTGTGCTCCTTGTGATTGTGGCCTGGCTCGTGGCTTGATGTGGCCTGGTCAGTGGCTGGCTACTCCTGCTGCACCTGGCCTAAGGTAGTGACTCTAGTGAGTCAAGGCCCGAACAATCGCGTAAAATTCCTTGTCGTAAGTGGAATAATTGGAGCGTGCTCCACTCACTTTCTCGGAGAAATAGGCAATGGGACGTTTGTTTTGAATTAAAACTGCACCAATCCCGACTCCGCTAGCATCGCATTCCACTTCAAATGGTTGAGAGAGAAATCGGGCAGGGCAGGAGTGCAAAACAAAGTGACCTAGTCTAAGGTAGTGACTTCCCGTGAGTCAAGGCCCGAACAATCGTGTAAAATTCCTTGTCGTAAGTGGAATAATTGGAGCGTGCTCCACTTAATTTCTCGGAGAAATAGGCAATGGGACGTTTGTTTTGAATTAAAACTGCACCAATCCCGACTCCCGCTAGCATCGCATTCCACCTCTGAGAGAAATCGGGTTGGGCAAGTACCGGAGCTTCACACAATTTTTGTTTAATAATCTCGAAAGCCGTTTGTGCAGCCGAAGTCCATGAAAAAGATCCCTTTTTTAAACACTCGGTTATAGGGCTAGTACTAGTGCTAAAATCCTTTATAAACCGACGATAAAAAGATGCTAGGGAACAAGCCAATTTCGTATGGCTTCCACTTTACTTTGGTTGACGGAAACACCATCTTTCAACACAACGTAGCCTAAAAAGACTATCTCATTTACCAAGAATGAGCACTTTTCCGACTTACCATATAATTTTTGAGCTCGCAGGACTTCAAATATTTTACGCAAATGACCCAAATGCTCTTCTAAACTTTTACTGTAAATTAATATGTCATCTAAATATACAACGGCAAATCTACCAATAAAAGCTTTTAATACCTCGTTCATAAGCCGCATAAAGGTGCTAGGTGCGTTGGTTAAAACCAAAAGGCATAACCATCCATTCGTAGAGCCCATGCTTTGTCTTAAATGTTGTCTTCCATTCACCCCCTTTCATTCTAATCTGGTGATGACCGCTTCTCAAATCTATCTTCGAAAACAATTGCGAACGGTGTAATTCATCCTAACATATCATCTAGCCTCTAGCCTCGGGATAGGAAATCGGTATTTAATAACCGTATTATTGTGCAATATTGAACAAGGCGCCCTCTGTTCGTAGATGCGCCCTCCGCTGTTAATAACCTGCTCGACTTCCTTTTCATTCGTAAATAATGTCTGATCAGCTTTCCTTCCACCACCTGTCTTGATTGACCGAGAGTCACCAGGAGACATGGGTTTTAAAATGATTTTCTTCCCCTCTTTGATCAATGAAAGTACGTTACTTCTCCCTTGGTGCATCACGTCTCTATCAAACTCCCAGGGACGTCAAGTAGATGACAGGCGTCCATCGGAACCACATCACAAAGCACGTCATCTTCATACGGACCCATAGTAAAATTCACCCTGCCTGCCTTGTTACCTTTACCTTATTTCCATCGTCCAGCTAGTGCCCGAAACCCCGAAAGTACAACGGTTTTGGATCAGACACTTTGTCCGAAATAATAATTGATCCGAAATAATAATTGATCTCGCTCTGCTGTATCTTTTGTCTCGATTTCAAAATGCAACATTCGACGCAATACCAAAGTGGTATCGTAAATAGGAGCATCAAAAATCAATGCCTCATCAGCCTCTTCCTCTCCATTCGTTACAAATAGGCCCTCTTCCTCGATCATTTTGTTATATAATTCATCACGAACACTTAGAGCCTCTCGCAAAGTTATGTTTCGCTTATTTGGGCAATCGCTTTGAAAGTGACCAAAACCCCGACATTTGAAACACCGAATTTTCGAGAAGTCTTTTTCCTTACCTCTAGCTTCTGGTTGTTCGCGCAGGATAATCGGGAGTGCGGATTTGGTACCCACGGTCGGACTAGTCGTGACTTGCTTTTGGTTATCGTACTTACCTGTGTTACTCTGACTCTTCACCGACACGTGTCGGAGTGTCGGACACGGATATTTTGGGTGAATTTTCCTATTTTGTGGTCTAAATTGAAGTGTCGAAGTGTTGTGTCGTGTTGGACACCGACACGTGTCCGACACGCGACACGGCAGTTAAGTGAAATGTCGTGAAATGTCGGAGTAACATAGGTACTTACCCCCTGGTTCAGGTGCAGCTGAGGTGAAGCCGGGGTTCTGGAATAATTGCTGAAACTTTGACGTGGAGTTTTTTGTTGTGCTTCGACTCTTAAAGACAAGTTATATAACAGGTCCAATGATGCATATTGCTGCAATTCCACTACACTAGCGATATTGCGGTCCAATCCTCTAAGAAATCGGGCTATTCGCTGCTCCTCAATTTCGTCTACGTCTCCCATCATGGTAAGTTTTTCAAACTCGGCGATATAATTTGTGACATATAGCTTACCCTGGGTTAATTCCGTAATCCTTTTATACAAATCGATTTTATGTGTTTTGGGCACATATCTCTTTCGCATCTTTCTCTTGAGGTCTTCCCAGAAAAATAAATATCCCCTATGGAAAGGGTTTATTTTTGTTCTCCTAAGTCTAACGTGTTGGACTTACTGAATGAGGGCATGTGCAGATGATACAAAGGCGGAAGCTTTAACGAACTTTGATTCGTCACRTAGTAAGCGCGACGAATTAACAGATTTTAACAAACTTGTAACGGATATTTAGCTTGTGATTCGACCTTGAATTACAAGCTAATGGTGACCAACGAACAAACTACCTTGTTTGCTTGTTAGACGAAGATTTGAATTACAATCTCAAATCGGGTTTGTGATCAAAACTTTGATCGGATTTTCTGAATTTTATTAAATGTTGAATGCCTAAAAGCTAATACAAATGTTCCTTATATAGCTAACTAGGTCTCCTTAAACAACGAGACTTTTCAAAACGACCCAAATAAGATAATAATTATTCATAGCTTAATCACCAAGCTAAATAAATAAATAACTAAATTATTATTCCTAACTTATTTGCCAAGCTAGATAATTAAATCTTGTCTAGGAAATAATTTTATTTTGACTAAGATATTATTTTCCGACTTGAGGATTTCCTCGAACCTGCTCTCTCAACTCAGCACTAACCCGCCAGAACCCGAGTGCAACCTCGTTCCAATAAACGCAGCCATGTCAATAGGTCTCGTGTTCGACCCTTGCTCCAAAATTGAATTTATAACTACGTCATCTCCTGCACTTGTATCAGCAGATGTAGAGTAGAGTAACATCTGTCAACAAGAAAGAAGTACTAATGAGCCTTTTGTTTTTCCATTTCTCAATTCATGACTGTTAAACCTTTTTATATTTTCAAAGTAGAGTTATTTTATCCACAATTAAAAGATGGTGTACTCTAATTTGTTTGTGGGATTAAAAGTCCAAAAACAAAAAAGCAAAAAAAAAAAATAATATTCTTTTTAACATAATTGTAACTTGAGTAGATGATTTCTACATAAGACGTGTCCTGTCCGTGTCTAAGTGGTCAAGACACTTATTTGACCGTATCCCCGTATCATTTTAAACTCAAAATTACGTGTCCGACGACACTTCTTCGCGTGTCTGGGTAACATAGGTCTCAACTATGTGCTCAACTCACAAAAAGGTTGTTTGCGAATGAATGAAAATGAAATTTGTGTCGCTAATTGCGTCAAACAATAAAATAACCTAAAAGCTAAACAAGTTTAGTGAGCCATTTTTGGCATCTTCCATCATATCTGAAAGCCAAATAATACTGGTTGTTTAAATTCGTTGCGAACATCATATTCTAGTTAATTTTGTTCGGTAGTCATGCACTCATGTTTGATCACGAGGTTAATACTCTAATACAGGTTTGAGTTACTCGGTGTAGACCTTGCAAGCCCATTTATGCCTGGCAATTCAGGTTGTGATATGATGGTAGTGAATGAAATTTTGAGTGCTGCCTTGTAGTGTCTGACCTAGGTGTAGGTGTGGCCATACTGGCTTTCCTTTGTTCCATGTATTTTGGTTTCAATCTTTTACACCTTTATTTGATTTTGCTATTTTATCTGTTCCATGAATGCTCTTATTTTCAATGACAATTCTTGAAGATTAATTGTAGTTTAGTCCTGTATATATCTGACTGCATCACTAAGGTCAGTAATATATTGTTTGATAGACACTTAAATAACCCTTCTTTTGTATTCTGATAATGCTGGTTAATATGATTGTGTCCATGGAATGGATAGGCAACTAATGTAGTTTTTTAATATCTTCTGGTGATAATTTGTGTTATGTTGCATCTTGTTCATTTACGTTTTTGAACTGGAACAAAGGTGGCCTCTTTCAGATAGCGAGAAAACTCTCTGTGTGTTATGGTTGCAAATCAGTTGTGGTGTTATCCACCAATCATAATTTAGTTTTCTTGTTAGTTTCATTTTTATAACTTCCGAAAGTGGTTATCTTATGGATATAAAATAAAAATGTGAAAGGCTAATAAAAATGATGTGACATAACAGTAACCGGAAATATTTCTAGGGATAGGATTTTTCCAATAATCCAAAATTTTCCAAGTAATATCTATAATGGATTCGATATCTGGAAATTCCGTTTACAGAGTTCGATCTGATTTTTTTTTTCCTGGTTGGATATCTATTGGAGGTGATGAAGTTGCTAAAGGAGAGAGCAAATGTATTATGAAAGGATTATTCTGTTTCATATAGCAAGGATTGATATTGATCTTGGAGTTCTTAACGATATGAGTGAATAATATTCCTCTTTCTACTTTCTGAGTTTAGAGGACATAGATTGATATTTTTGAGCGAATCCAAAGTTCCTGCCCTACTTTCAGAGTTAGAGGACATGTCTGCCCATTCTATTTGATTTTGTTCTTCAGTTTTGAGGACCTCAGTTATGCACAAGTGCACAGCAATGATAACAACAAAGCGTTAGCCAGGGCCGGTCTTTAGCATGTGGTGCAATGATAACAACAAAGCTTTAGCTAGGGCCGGCCTTTAGCATGTGCTGTCGTCGCACAAGGCCCCAAATTCAATTCATGCTGGCGCACTGGTTTGGCATATGCTTTCCTTACCAAGTACTGAAGGTTCAATTCCCAACAGCGTGGTTTTGATTTCGTTTGACTGTATTTTGTACTTTCAAAGTGCATTTATGCCAATGGTACAACCAGAGTCTCTGCCCTATAGCTTGCAAGTTGCAACTTTGATTTTATGCTAGTCATATACGCCGTATTTCTATAACATGCAATCTTTAAAAGTATTTTTGAAAGTATTTCTTGATTATTTTAGTTTTATATGCATGGAATACTATTTACATCAGAAAGTTTTTCTTAAAAAAGATTAACTAACCAAATTTCGATTACTTTTATCAAAAATGTTTTCTAATAGTAATATTTAACTGAGTATTTTATAATAATATACAAAGAAGGAATGGATAGAGCTATTGGGGTTTACTTTTGAAATCCCGCGCAGGGGCCCAGAAATCTCCAAGACGGTTCTGGCATTAGCTGGCATTAGCCATCAGCTAATGTGTGAATTGTCATATGGTACCACGGATTTGAGGTAGGAGTACCATGACAAAGAGGTCATAAGTGAAAACGAGATTAGCAAGATTTGTAAAAGCAGTGTGACCGAAAGAAAACAAAAGTAAAGATAGACGTAAACATTGAGAAACCTCTTTTGAGTGATTGCTAAGAGGATACCTAAATGGGATATGTTAGTGTGATGAAAGGAATAAGAAATCCCTTGATTTTTTTTTCTTCTTTTCCATTCCAAATTTCCCACTTTTTAAAGAAAAAGGTCAGAGAATGTCAACATTAACCCTCCATTCAAACCTTGCCTCAATCAGTATCTCACTGCTTCTCTGTTTCCCAACCCTAACCCCTAACTCTCTCCAAAACCAACCGCAACCTATGGAGGAGGATAGTTTCATGGAAGAGAGGCGAGTTTATGGTGAATGAAGCAGGCAAAGTAGGGAAAGAAGAAGAGAGGGAAGTAGCAGATTTACGAAGGAGCTCTGGTGGGTTCGCGGCGGGTCAGGGGGAAGAGAGAGGTGGTGGGCCAGTCTAATTTGGGTTATCAGGGTAGGAAATAGATTAGGATAATTTGGTAAAAAGAAACCAAACAATAAATGGATTTTGATGATTTGGTCAAAAGACACCAAACAACATGCTAAAAAGGGAAAGGTAGAGATAAGTGGGAAGATAAAAAAAACTGCTCAAAAGGGATATGGGAAGAAAACAGAAAAACAGAGGCCAAAATACAAAGATGAGATGCAGATAATTTTTTTTTTTTCAAGTAAAGCAAAGGAAATTCTGAAAAGTTATAGACATCAAAACATAAAGTTGAACACAATCATCCACCTGAATTCTTTCCCACTGCTCCATTCTGTAAATCCCATTTTGTGTAGTTATTTATTATAATTTATTGGTACTTTATGCCTTGCTTCCTGATTTACTGACTAGATAAAAATGTTTGTGTATTTGGTTGAGTGTGATAGGATGCTTGCAGTATTAATGCGCATACCATTTTGTGGCACAGAAATGAACTTTATTCTACTGTCTTGGACAGGGTTATAGCAGAACTAGAGATTTGGATTCTGAGGATCTACTAGAGCACCTGCCGGCCTTGCAGCAGTTACTGTATCGTCTAATTGGATGCCGGGTACTATATATTGCATACTAGCGTGCCAGCCGCTTTATTGTTGTCGCGTCGTCATCATTGTCTTTGTCTTTGTTGTCATCATCATCATTGCCTATGATCTCATGAACTATCCTTAAAGGTTTGAATTTAAGATGCTTTCTTTGCTGCTGACAGCCAGAAGGAGCAGCACTTGGTAATTTCGTCATACAGTATGCAGTTGCACTGGTATTTCCATTTCTGATTAGCGTTGTGTTTTATTTAACCGTTTTATAGATTCTTAGTCAATACAGTGTACAAAAATTCAGATTCTTGTAACATATTTGTTCATTATCATTTGAATGTATAAAGGTTAGTAGAAGACATTTAATACTGTCAGTGTTAAAGTGAAAACTATCAGTAATGAATACTTTTGTATGAAAAGTGGTTATTGGAAACAATTCATAGGAATACGCTGTACAATTACAATAGTTACACCACACCAGTATAGTAACCAGAGGTTTTGTCCAGGGAACATTCCTTACCTTGCAGATAAAAGCTAAGCATCCCCTTTCTTACTCTTTTGATGCTTCATAGTCCTTATGTCTTATAACGAAGTAGTAGCATGTACTAATTTGTGATATGTTAACGATGTTTACTAATATCAACAATCTAAATGTATTTATTATCTTATTGGGAGTAACTATTGGATCTTATTCTGCTTGCAGGTTCTGAAGGAGAGTTTTAAAATATACTGTGCAATTAATGATGGAATCATTAATCTAATTGATAAGGTAACTAGGATAAATGATCCTGCTATCATTAGCCATCTTTTAGAGGCTATCACATTTTAGCGTATTTACTCTTATTAATTCATTTTTCTCTTGTGGCAGTTCTTTGAAATGCCAAGACATGAAGCCATAAAGGCCCTGGAGATATATAAACGAGCTGGCCAACAGGTGATGCTAATGTATAATTGTATATCTTCACAATATTTTGCTGTAGAATTTTGGCAGAGCTGTATAATGGTTTTGGTAGCCATGCTAAAGCGCAAAAGTGCAAAATTTCCTTACGTTTTCTTGTTGTTTAGGCTTCTTGCTGCATTAGATCTTTATTACACCACCAATTTCTCCCTCCTTAAAGAAACTGCATGCATTGCCCTTTCTTGGCTTAAAGAATATCTTTCCTGATGAAATTGTTGGGCTCTCACATTTTCATGGAGTTGGTGATTTGATCCTATTGTTCCCAGTCTCGCAGACAAACGGTGTTAAGTTTATGACACCACTCTTTTAGAATTAATTGATGTCTGGACCTGGATAGTGGATCCTGGATAGTGGATACTGGCAAACCTTGACCAATTCTGTAGACATTCGCACAACTTGTTTTTTAAAACTAAAATTATCCCCCGGCTTATATTTACGAATATTTCTATAGCATAAGGAAAATTGATAACTACTACTTCTACAAACACACTTTTTAAAGTTACTACCTTTTTAAAAAAAACTTAAAAACTATTTTTACATACTCAGGTATAAAAATGCTACCTACACCCAATTATCAGGTGACTTGATGAGAAATAGACGTTTTTACCCTTCCCTTATATTACCCTCTTACTCCCTGGATTTCACATAAACCCCTATGCTTTACTCTTATCTTCAACACGAAATAATCCTTCTCTTCCCTTCTAATTGAGATGATCTATCAACTGTAAGTCTGGTGGAAAGTGAGTAAAAACGAATTTTTGACCTGAGTAAGTAAATGAGGTAGTAGTGTTTTTAGAAAGGTACTAGTTTTCTAAAGTGGGTTTATAGTAGGTAGTAGTTATCAATTTTCCAGAAGTCTAATAATACTTTACTTACATATTTAGATTTACTCTAATATCTGTTTCAGTTTATAACGGCGGTTGCAGCTTAATCTCGCTAAATGCGCTTGATATCGCTTTAAAATGCTGTAAATGTGATTATGGTGTTTTTAGATCCTATCCGAAACGTCCGTGTTCCGGAGTTCCTAATATTTGTTTCTCTTTTTTAAACTTACTCCTTATCTTTACTTAATTAATTGTTTGTGAGTGTTGTATATGATTCTAATTTTTGCGTGTTCGACATGTATCTACTGTCCAGTATCACGTCGGTCTCAAATCATGTGGACACGACTAGACCTGGCAAACAGATCGTGTTGTGTCCGGTTCGTGTTACATGTAAACGGGTCACAAGCCCTTCAACTCAAACCCAACCCAATTAAATCTCGTCTTCGTGTTGACCCACTTACATAAATGGGCCATCAAGCCTCAACCCTAACCCGTTAATTTTGTGTTGGGTTTGATTCGTCTTTTTGTGTCATGTCAATATTCAAAAAGTGTAAATATATTTATGTGATGGAGGATAAAGAAAAAGTAGGATTAATTTAGTAAATAGGTCATTCTTGTCGGGTTTGTGTTTAGAGAGCTCAACCTAAAACCCGACCCAATTAAATCTCGTGTAGTGTTCGTGTGAACCCACTTACATAAATGGGTCATTAAGCCTCAACCCAAACCCGTTAATAGTTTCGTGTCGTGTGTTCGTGTCGTGCCATTGTTTGTTAGCTCTAGACACAAGACGCGATGGCTATATGAAATGTCAAAGTAACAAAGATTTGTAACATGATTCACATTATCTAAATATATAAATTTAACATTGAACTATTGAATAATAGATAGTTTAACTAAAGAATGTGAACTAATATGCAACATTGTGAATGTTGTTGTTGGCATTTCTCCAAATACTATATAAATTTGTCAATGTAGGATAATATAAATGGAAAGGTTGAAGTACCATCTAAATATTCTCTCGTTGTTTGTAAACAATGCGACAACCTAATGAGGACAATTTTCATAAGCATGAGAGCGAGCTACTGTTTATGTGAGGCTCAATTTGTACATGAAGGTTGTGTGGAATGTCTTACCTATGATGGAATGGAAAAGTTTACATTAGGAAATGTAATTGTGAAGAGGCTTGTAAATGCTGTGGAAGTTGATTTAAAATGTTGATTCAGGCTGGGAGTCTGTCTAGCTTTTATGAAGTTTGCAAAGGATTGGAACTTGCACGAAATTTTCAGTTCCCTGTGTTGAGAGAGGTATTTATTACATTTGGTTGAATTTCTTACTTCACCTATATATTATCACTGATGAAGAGCTATTATGCGGGTCTATCTTCTACAGCCACCACAGTCTTTTCTCGCTACTATGGAAGAGTACATTAGAGAGGCACCTAGTATTGTATTGGTGCCAAGCCAACAGCTGGTTAGTTCATTTTTCTTAGTCACAATAGAATATCACATGGTAATTCAGTTTGCAAATTTTTTTGGCTCATGTCAGTTATGTCAATTTAGCTCCACTGTTTTCAATCAGGAATTTCCAGAGAGACTTCAACTGACATACAAACCTGAAGAGGATTACTCCGTGGAAGATGGTAATGTATTCATTGATGAGCCAGAACCTATGACTTCAGATGATTTATCTTCCACTGTGGAAACTGCTCCAGCTTCACAACCTGCTGAGATTATTGATTCGGGAGATTTGTGGGTATGTTCTTTTGCTCCTATATTTATCTAATTAAAAAGGGGATAGGGGTTGGACATACTTGCGTGCTTAAATTTGTGAAATGTTTAAATTTTAACCAAGTAAACAGTTCTTAAAATCAAATTAAATACATGCATTCTCAGCATCGGTTTAGGTCCAAGTGTTTCCGAGGAAACAAACATGGGATGCAGGTGAGTGCAAAAAAACTGATTTTGATCAACTTCAATGGATTTTTTCAGTCCTATGGCAAAACATGATTGTCAAATTACATAAATTATTCGACCAGCATAATCCAATAAGATGCGGGGGGATTGTTCTCCTTACCTTTGCTGCGGAATCAAGGGAAATCACGTAAAGTAAGCTTTATGAGAGGGGGATGTGGAGCGATTAAGTATTATCAGCCACATTTACATAATAATATTGCAATTTTTTATATCATATTGCCTGATGTCTTTAGGGTTTGAATATGACAACTGACGCATCAGCCATTGAGGAAAGTAATGCATTGGCTTTGGCTATAGTGCAATCAGGTAGATGTACTCACTTATCTGGACTCTGGTAACTGGTTTCTGTTCTGTGACATGAGCATCTTTTGCTGTTTATTGGGAAACAAATGACTTCCTTATTTGACATCGGCTTGTAGATTCCTCAACCTCAAATTCTGTCACTGCTACAAGTAAGAAATTTGATCCTACTGGTTGGGAACTTGCATTGGTTACAACCCCCAGCACGAACATTTCTTCTTACACCGAGAGGCAACTGGTAGGTGGTTTGTTGTATTATCATTTTGTGATTTCTACATCTCATACCTTGTATCATTTGTGATCTATCTACATGTTAAATGTTAGATGTTCTTCAGTTAGTAGTTCTTTTTAAAATTTTGAAAGTAAAGCGAGATGCTGGATTTTCATCTTTAGCTTCTTGGCGAGTGCCCTAGCTTGCCTTAGCCCCAT
Organism: Silene noctiflora; assembly: GCA_009801015.1. NCBI lineage: Eukaryota > Viridiplantae > Streptophyta > Magnoliopsida > Caryophyllales > Caryophyllaceae > Silene > Silene noctiflora. The sequence goes on from VHZZ01018141.1 coordinate 34,350, forward strand.
AGAACGAAAATAAAACAAAAAAAATCAACAGGTAAGGACCATAAAGAAATGGAAGGCAGACATATCTCTAGCGACGTCTGATCGGACATAGAAAGCCCATGTGCCCACATGTTTTATTTCCTAGCATACTTAGATGATTTCTAGTCATTCACTTTTGGCAAGGAAAGTAAAGTTCATCATTATATTTTGTTGCTAATGTTACCTTTGTGTCTGCTCTGATGTCATTTATTGGCATTGCCAATGGTAGAAAAGAAAAATAATCTCCTCAAAAAGAGCAGACATTGGAGAGTGGGAGGGTGAAACATTGCTAGGAGTCGTTGAGCTTAGCCTTAGGTTCAACCGTATTTAAATTCAGGCAATCTTAGGGCGTTTTTTATGTTTTAAAGTTGGCGTACATAACTTAGTATACGGTTCGAGTTGGTGAAATGAAAGAACCTTGGACACATGTAGGAGTCTTTAATCTGAATTTTGAAAGTGATGACCACCTCCAATTAAAAAACTCTAATTACAGCGGAATATTTGCCCAGTGGTGTTGTGTCTTGCCTGTTTTGTTCCTGTTTTTGTTTTGCTTGGTTAACTCTCATCTGTGCAAAGCTGGTCACATTATTTTCAAGATCTGTTGGAATTTTAGTTTTGAATTTGTGACTGCTTTGTGATGAAATCTGATCCACCGAGAGGATTATCACTGTTTAACATCTCCTTTAGGCATCATCTATTCCCAACATCCCAAATATATTTTCCCATTTTCCCTTTTTAGGTCCTTCCCAAATTATTTGTCCCTACTCTAAATATAGTAAATAAAATAGTGAAGATCCCATATTACCCCTAGTTAAGTAAGCACTAACATTTCATCCCAATGATATTGCACTTGTGTCTTATTAGTTAAAGGGTGATATTGTTATTCGTCACTATTTCTAAAATCCAACTTAAAAGTAAAATTTTACTCATTTTCATGATATAGCTAGTGCCTAGTACCTCACTAAACTAATTACTGAAATATGTTTTGGCTATACTTCGACACTTTGCAGCTGAAATTGAATTTTAAGGTGCCTCTCTAATCTGTTTATTGGCTTTATTGAGGCGACTGCTTGTCTATGACTTTGGTTCTCTTTGTCATGGTTTACTCCTAGTATGCCTTGTGCTACTGTTCATTTTTGTCCAGTGGGGTCCAGACTCATTTCTCTCTTAACCATTGAGACAATAGATGAATCTTCAGTCATTTTTGCTTGGAGGAGGTTTGGAATATTGGATATAATGACTTATAATCCTCTGTTTCAGATTAAACTATGGTGGTGAAAAGGCAAAGCTGATGTTGCCTGTGGCACACCTGTTCTGATGATATTGTTTTTTTTCCCCCTTATGGACAGGCTGGAGGATTGGATTCACTGACACTGAATAGTTTGTATGACGAAGCGGCTTATAGAACAAACCAGCATCCAATATATGGAGCACCAGCTCTGAATCCTTTTGAAGTTCAAGATCCATTTGCAATGTCTAACAACATTGCTCCTCCCCCTGGAGTTCAGATGAGTGCTATGGCCCAACAATCATCTCACAATCCTTTTGGTTCCTATCAGCCTTTCTTTCAAGCACAGCCTCATGCAGGCCTTAGTGGGCCAAACCCTTTCGCCGACAATGGTTTTGGTCCATATCCTGCTGCTCCTCTTCATCCACAACATGCTAATCCTTTTGGAAACACAGGATTGCTGTAATATCGGCCTTTGACTGCTTTCGGTAAACTTGAGTTGAGTACACATGCGATGTGGATAGGTCTTCTGGTAGGTTTCAGGCTTGAGATGTTAATTTGATGCAGATCATTTTCCGCATATAGTGCTTTTGTAAACTACTCGGTAAGAAGTTTATTGTTCTTGTGATTGCAATATAATATAGTATGTTCTCTCCTATTTAGTCAAGGGAAAAAGGTGATCTGAGTTATGTACTTATATGTATGTTTGTAATCTCCTGGGCTTCTGTATAAAGTATAAATATACATCTCGGATTGGATCATGTGTCATATTGTGTATAACTTGTTTTGTTATGCTGTGCCATGCTGCCTGTTTACATCTGATTTAATCCTTTGCTGAACCTCCCAGATTACACTTTTTATTTGTTCAAAGGAGAGCTTATTAATTTTCCATGCTCATTAACTTGTAATTTTACGGCTGCCAATATATATATATATATATATATATATATATATATATATATAGATTTGGGATCCT